>VYXB01001212.1:258131-298143 GCA_013397135.1 Pachyramphus minor | reverse complement strand
TGATTCTATGATTCTAACAGAGACAGTGTAGAAAACAGCAGAGGGGAGAAAGGGACAGGTATAACATCTGACCTAAAACAACCATGTTCAGGTATTTTGCATTGGTTTCAAAACAAAAAAGGGGGAAAAACAAACTGACTGTCATTTTATATCGTTAACTACCCAACCTATGTGTTAGAGGTAAGCTGTTAAAAAAAGAGAGAACACTTAAAAAGGTATTCACTGTCAGCTGCATATTTTTACCATTTCTTGATCTATGGGAGACCTGGAAGGTGAGAAGTATGTATATTTCTATATTCCCTTATACTTTCTGTAAGGATATGCCCAAATAATTGAATAGTTAGTTCATTAAAATAATGTATCTTAATTCTGAAGCCACATAAGGATATTTTTCTCATAGAAGAAAAAAAAAATTGCTTTACAAGTCAGGAGCTTCCTCTGTCACTCAACTTTTGAGGGTGAAAGCCCATGCCTCTCAAGTCAGCCTACTGGCATGAGGCAGCCCAGCTGACATAATGGACAGGCCCTGCCCAAATACAGCTTTATATAGAGTAGCTTTCCTTTAAAGAAGACTTGGATTCAACCTCATTTACATAGTTCAGGTGATGAATCAAAGACATACTATTCTTAGAAGGATGGTTTTAGCCAGCAAATAACTCTGCTGGAGTGAGAGATTCTTCCAGAGTCAGGCAAAAAAACCCACAACCTTTTATGTATGCTGCTCATATCAATGATCTACAGAGCTCAGGAGTGTAGGAAGCCAGCTAGGCACACGAGAGGGAGGAAGGTCTGCCTCATCTCTCACAGTGACCAGTTTGCAGGATTAATCTTCTGAGACAAAGCAGGCTCTCACCTGAAACCCTGGGAGATAAGTATTACTATCTTAAATTCAACAAGTTTTGTTCTCCTTTGCAGAAAAGACCTCTGAGAAAAGGAATCTAAAAAATTTGACTTTGAAGACTGTTCCTTGGTAGACGAATTAAAGTGTTAGTCAGCAATGATGCATGCTCATAAGACCAGAGTTTGTACCTCAACCTTCTTTTTTGGTTACCCATCAGAAAAAGAAAAGTTTAAGATTAAGGAGAGCAGACAAAAATATAGAGAAAGGAACAACTGAGCCCAACATACTAAGACCTGGAACCTTTGCCAGGTCTCACAGGGGAGTCATCCGGGGTGTGGGGGCGAAATTACGCACAGGTAGCCCATTAATTCATTTGGAAACAGGACTACAAACTGTATCTTTCACTTAAAGACATGAGAAAACCTGAGAGCATCAATCTGCTGCAAACGGTCCGGAACATTCCTGAAGCTTATGCTCCATGTCACCCACAACACCTGCAACACAGCTCTGGCTTCCTGAAATGCAATTATTTAGCAAAGCAGCACCTAATAAACCTGACTGATGGCATGCAAAACAAAACTTACTACTTTTTTCCAACCATCTTGCTAATGGTTACCGAGCCTTTCACTTCTTCAAGCCCAAGCTAACAATGAAATGTGGAAGCATCTACCAGAATCATTAAAAGAGTTAGCTTGCTGTGATAAAAATGAGTAGGACCCAAGTTTAAAAACTGTACCCAGATACAAATCCGGGGTTCTTCTCTAGTATATCTATGTTCCAGAGACATCTTGTGAGCGAAGGAAGGAGAAAAGCACCTCTGACATAGTACCAGGAGGCTTTACAGTGTGCAGCATGCATGCTGCATCACCATGGCCATGCCCCTATACCTAACAGGCAAACAGTGAATATTTGGACACCTATTCTACTGATGTGGCTTTTGTCTTCTCCAACACTGTTGTAGGGGGCAGGAGGCAAAGAGACTCCTTGGATCCCCTTCCTGATGCTTATACCACACCTGAAACCTGGAGCTCTGGGGACTACTGCAGCTGCTGCAGACTGGTGCCATGGGTCAGGAGCCCTGACACAGTGGTACAGTTCAGTCTGTATACTGCCCAGACAACCAGGGTGTTCTTTGATATGCTACCTGTCTACTTGCTGTTCTGTATCCCTTGCAAGACTCGCAGATAATAGCTACAGTTTAGCTCTTTATTTTCTGCAAAAGATGCTAGTAATTTTTCTTAGTCAAAACAAAAGAATTCAGAAGTCAGCCTACTACAAACATAACATGAATAAATGATCTCAGAAAAATATTCTCTGATTTCTTGTCAACAAAGCTTTACCCATCAACTACCTGTTTTATGTAAAACTGCCACTAGTTTGTTATGAGTCTGCCACAAAGGAAAAAATTTCTTTTAAACACCCCCCTTGATGACTGTCATCATTACTACAAATAGTAACAGTTACACTATTAAATTGCCAAAGGGAATTTTTCACGAAATACAAAAGGCACCTGTGAGCTGACAGGCAGCAGATGGGTACACAGTTTATGGAACTGCCTAGCAGCAGAGGAAACAGCTTTCAGGGGTTGTCTCCTTTACTTGCTTTTGCTTAACTAATTTTTATATTGCATGGCTGTGCCTATTGTTTGCCCTGTTGATACTGTATTCCCATAACTCATGCTGAAATAACTTTGTTGCTTTAACTTCTTTTAATTCCTAACATATTCCACATTGTACAGCATGTTGCTGCCAGTTCTCACCATATTACCACAATTTGCCTATATTGCTGGTTCTTTTTAAGATTCTGGCTCCAGCAGTCATCATACATAGCAGAAGGCCATTTTCAAGACCTGCTTGAACAACAGAACAAGTCAAGACCACCATCATTTCATAAGAGCATTATAAAATAATGTCCTAAGTTTCAGGGTCTGAGACGCATTTTTGGAACACTTTGATTCGTTCAGAGTTGGAACTGTAGCACAGTGTGCTACTAAGCAGCAGGAATTAATCCTGTTTTCAGGTCTTACAAACATGGAAAGTGTACATATCTTCCTTCAAGATTTACACGTAAGAGTTGATGACCTTAAGAAGCCTAATATTAGCCTTATTAAAGATGAACTCCTTGCAGCCATTACTCCTGATTGTCAGCTAGTATTCACTCCTATCTCAGTTCTCATGATGGAGGGTTGTGATCTGAAGCACCAGGCTGTTTTATGGTCTTGGCAGAAGACACTGAGTTAGGTATGTGTGCTTCAGCTCTGATTTTGATGCTCTGTGAGCATAAGCAAACCTCTACCTGCCAGTGGGTGTGTGTATAATGCATACCTACTGCATCTGCCACAAAAAAAAAAAATCACCCAGGACTAATTTGCAGGTGAGACACAGCTGTGAGATGGAGTGGGCTTTACTCTTACAATTGAGTTTAACAGGTTGGCTCACCTTCTTGCTTAATGTCCTATAAAGTAAAGAATAACTGAAGTGTATTCACAATGACTACCTGCTGATTTGTACAGGGTCTCCACAGTGTAACATGGTTTCTGATGTGTGGAATTTCTCCTTAAACAGGAAAGTATACTTGAAGTGTTTTGCATCTTCTCTATGCTCAGACTGACATTCTGTGAAGCCTAGAATAACAGGTTTGCTCATTTTTTGTTTTCCTTCTCCCTCTTCCATATATTCTTCATTTTCTGACAGGGACTGGGGTGATTGCAACACATTCTTTTGTATTGAGTCTACTGTACAGCAATCATTTTTAATTTCCCTCTGTAAGGTCAACACAACGTATAAGGAGTGCAGACTCTAATTTGAAATACATATTGAACCTTTCCTGCTTCACTGGAGTTCTACATTCTACAAAGTCAGTTAGAGGGGATTTCAACATAGTCAAAAATGTGTATTTCTCAAATAAACTGTACCTTAGAAAAACTTCCAAAACCTAACATTTCTGAAAGGCTGTATTTAATGGTGTATAAAATAATAAGTGGTCTGATCTAACCTAAAAGTTAAATTTTAAAGGCATTTTCCATGGCTTTTATAACTCTTTTCCCCTGACCCAATACACATCTGGTTCTAGTTGGCACCAAAAGATAGATGTATTTAAATGTCATGACAAAAGCTAATCTTGTATTTCTGTCTTTTTGGGAGACAGGAAGTACTAGAAATCTCATAAGCAAGGCTGTTCTCCTTGGACATCTAGCCACTTTTTACATAGTCAAGTGATTTACATAGCTTAGCGAAGAATTCAAATTTTTGTGTTAGCCGAACTGACCCTCTCAATCTCCAGAGGCTCATTCATCACTAGGTAGAGTTTAACAGAAGACATTGAAAAAGCTGCTCAGTCTAGCAGCCAGCCAAGAAGGTCTTGATCTTTTGCATCCTTGCTCTTTCCTCGAGGAAAATCCAATAAATGGAATAGTATTTAAAAACACCTTTTGACACAGAAAATAAATTGTGCATTATTCAAGATGTTAGAGAAAGAAAATAAAAGTGGTCCAAATGCTATGATTCCACACTTATCTTTACATTTCCTTTATGAGCCAAACTCTTGTTACCAAAGTAAATCGGAATAAAGGTAACCAAACTAACATGGACCCTGGGACTGCTAAATATTTAGTATTATTTACTACAATTTATCCATGGAAAACCCTGTAGTTATAAAATACATTTTCCATAAATAGCCTAGGTTCAGTTTGCGGTAGTGATATAGCCCCTTGAATGTTTCTGCTGGCCTGCAGGTGTTTAAGATTCAATGAAAACCAACAGGAATGAGTTGCTGAAGTTACTTTCAAAACTATACATGGTTTTCAAATGGGTTAAACACTCCTGAACATTCAACCCATGAGCCACTTCTACCATATTATCGCAAGGTGATGCATATGCACTTAGTGTGTTCTTTCATAAGAGGAAAATCTGAAATCAAAGCTTGCCCATGGCTACAAGGAAAGGCTCACACTGAATTTAGAAATCAAGTATCCCTGCACGCATTTTCATGCTCAGACCATGCTTCTCTTTATGATCTTACCATAGGCACCATAAAAGGCAGTGACAAAATACTGGTGTTTCACAAGTCTTATGCTCTCAGCAGATTCTGCTGGCATCCTTGTGGCAGAACAGAACTTGCAGCATGTATTGGTGCTAATAGAAGAACACATTAATATTTAAAGTAGCCAAAAAAAAAATCTGTGAAGAATGCATTAATTTACCTTTTTGATCTTCTTTTTTTCCTTCCGATGCTGATGGTTTCTCTGATAAAGTACCATTATTTCCACTAGCTTTCACCACATTTTCTTCCTGTATGGTTTCTTCACCAATGGCTATGGTGTGTCCATTTGAAGTTTCAAAATTTACTGTTACATCACCATCTGAAATGAAAATTAAAAAGTCTAAATTGCCTAACTGCTTACTTAGCACCCACTGACAACACATGGCATCCCTCTGCTTTCAAGATCCCACAGAAGCAAAGCAGAAAGACTTACTGAAATGTGAAAGGCTGCAGATCCGCTCTGAAAAGTAACTGCAAAGAAACTCTACAAGCTTCCATGTTCTTTGGGTGGACATCTCTGCAGTAATGGTCCATGTCGGTTTTCAGGTACAGCTTTATGGCTGTACACATAAGCATCCTGTTCTCTCCCTTCCAAAATGTCCCAAAAATGGACAATCAGGGGGCAGATTTGCAGGATTACCATGGTGCATCCCAGTAGGTAAATCAGCCAGGAATTCAGACAGAAGTT
Source organism: Pachyramphus minor (assembly GCA_013397135.1). NCBI lineage: Eukaryota > Metazoa > Chordata > Aves > Passeriformes > Tyrannidae > Pachyramphus > Pachyramphus minor. The sequence goes on along the minus strand of VYXB01001212.1, from coordinate 292,573 downwards.
CTCAGAATGTACATGCCCAGTTAATTAACAAAATAGTTTACAAAGGTATTATCCAGTCTTAAGAATCAGCACGAAGTCTTTCTGTATCACATATCATACCATTATTAAATTATGCCAGTTAAATTCTTTCCCTGATGATACTTTACTCACTTACCCAGACTACCTCAACTTCAGGGGTTTTTTTAATCCTGAAAAAAACTTCTCTTCCCTATTGGTCTTTATATTCCTGAAAAGTGCTACATACATACTTTTGCTGGCTTACAGCTTTCTCTGTTCCATGCATTTTAAAGTTGCTGCTGATTTTCTTCTCTGGTAATTTCTTTCTACAGGATTCTCTTGCTGTCAATCCAAAAATTATGCAAATCTACGGGGCATCTCTTCTGATTTCTCCCTTGATTCTTCACTAACTGTGGTGATTCCACTCCTCTTCTTTGCAGTGTATTATCAGACCTGGATGTTTGCACTTCCCTGCTTTCAACAAAATTATGCAGCCTCTTTCCTTCGACCTTGGGTGCTCCATGGGTTAAGATGATTGTTTCACTGTAATCCACACACTACCAGCAACCTGATGTGTAAAAGGTAAGTTCTTCCTTCCTACCCTTGTCTCTTTCACTGTATCTGACAGTTGCACTTACCTTACTGCAACATTCAGATTCTTCAGCTTCTCTCTTCCAAATGTTCTTAAATCCACTCTCTCCTGTCTCCATATGTGACACTGCCACCTCTTATTCATGTTTTGATTCTGCAAACACCTCCTGTCTCCAAGTGGCAGTTGCCACTTTCCACTTCCTTCTTTTTCATCCCACATGAAATACTGTCACTTCTTCACACTTCTTACCTCTCACATTTCAAGACTCCATGTAATTTCCTCATTTAGTTTTCATCTCCATAGTCATTACTTCTAACTACCTTCACACTCCTCAACTACCTTCTTTCCTACCCCTCCATTTTTAGCGCCTTCAAACCAATCCCATATTCTTTCAAAATGGTCCTTGAAAATTATTATTTTCATCAGACATGAAGCACAATGTAATGAGGGTAACACAGAGCAGATTAATATAGGAGGAAGAGGATAAAATTGTTCATCTTTACATCCTTTTCCCACTTTTCTCAATCCCTGTAAGGAAATCTAGAGTCTCATTCCATTTTAAGGATGGAAGAGAGGACCAAGAACACCCGTGATCAAAGTACTCATACTTTTGGCACAAATTATAGGATTTATGTACAGACTGTAACCAACCTGAGAAGTTAACACATTTCACTAAGTGAAATGCAATTTACAGTCTTGCAATTTATTCCTGATAAATGCAATTTACAACCTTCAATGGACAAAGTCATGCAGCTCCCCAGTAAAGCATGTGGCAAAAACCGCAACAAATTCCCAGATGGACAAATTGAGGTATAGAGAGTTTACATGCCTTGCTTTAAGACAAAGACAGCAGAGACAAGTACGGAAGCCAACTATGCTGAATGTCATAGTTTGATAATTAGCTAAACACTGTACAGGCAAGTGATACCACATGTCAACAAACAAGGCTTTTACTTCTAAATATCTATGTGTACAATACAAACCATACACATTGATACTTTCCTGATTCTTCCAATCAGACAGAATTAACAGAATTTCTAGGAGAAAAATATTTTGGGAAAACATGGAGTTCTTAGACTCCTTGATAAAATGACAAATGGTTTAATTTTAAGCTACAGAAGATTATTTTACTCACTTGACTTTTATTTAATCTAGATTTATAGAAGATGAAGAATATTAGAAAGAATACCACTAGAAACATAATCGGATGTAGCAAAGAGGTATTAACCTTGGCTTATTCATGTTTTTCAAAATACAGATTCTGCCTAATACCAGTTACTAAATTTAGAGCATTTTGAAACAAGTGATGTTTTCCCCACAATTTTATGCTTGTACTATTTGTGAATGTGGTCTGTGTGATAGTGGTAAGATCCATACGATCCCACCACTGGTACTTTTTGATACCTGAAATAGATTAAAATGGATTATACTGATTTTTTGGGGGGTCCCAAAGCCTCTAATTTTTCAGCAGAATTTCTCATTTTATATTTCAGTGGCTTTAGATAGCAGACCTTGACTCAAAAAATAGGCTTATCATTACTTCAGAAAAATTCTGGCAAACTAGGAAACACAAAAGTCACATTATTCACAGGAAGCATTAAAATACTTCAGGATATGACGGAAGTCAGCTGGTGTAGTTCTTTGTCAGCTGGCCCAAATTACCTCTCACACTCCTCAGTTTGTCTCCTCATACCTATTTATACCACATGGAAACAATGCAATAGTGGCTTTATCATACGTGTTTAGTACCTAAATTCTAGTTTATGTGTTATTGTATCACCTTGCTCAGGCATTTCCTTCAGCACTCCCCTTCTTATCAGCTCCTCTCTGCTTTGTCTTGTCGAAATCTTCCTTTCCAACACTAAAGAAAAAGCACAGTTAAGAATAGATTTATTCTCATACTGCTGTTGCTTGTGAAAAACAAAATTAGAAAAATATTTTTATTTTATAGAAACCCTGAGAAATCTGTTTCCTCTGATTCTGCAGGAGAAGTGGTCCAGATTTTCATGGACAGTCTGTGAAAATATCATCCCATAATTTCAGGCACAGAAGGTGGGGACTTGTATGATCCAGCATCTTCAACTGAGCAAGGCTCCTGGAGGCCTCTTTTACAGTCAGTGGAAAAAGGTACTTCCAGAGTGAAATTGAACCCATCCTGGAATAGGCATTTAACATGTAAAAGCACCTCTTCCCCACTGACTGCGCAGACTAGCTCAGCTAGAGACACCTCCATCTGCTTTGTAGAAGTTTTGAGTTGAGAGACATGAATCCTGGTCAGAACAAGCAACTCACAGAGAAGCCTTTGTGACATGCAAATTGTTTTAAAGGGAAAAAAACCAACAAAAACAATCTCTAACAGAAGCCAGAAAGTTGTGTTCTAAAAGGAAATAACGTCCTCGTCAATGCTGGTTGGCTTTCATTGAAAAAAATGCAGCATCCTGTTTTTAGGTTAAAAAAAAAAAAAGCAGCATACAACACACACACAAAAGACTGTGACATGAAGCATTTTAATTATTATGTTTATTTCCCATGGGGAAAAACGCTAAATAGTTTTACAGGGAAAAGAATTTACAGATGTCAAATACAATAGCTCCACACTGCAGCCCAGCCCCAAACCAATACAGTGATCTGTGAGATCACTGTAATGATCCATGGACCATGGTGCATGGCCCACAAAATGTGAGCATCACCTGTAAAATTTCATCTTCACTGTTAGGAAAAGCTAATCTCCCATCCTGATTCTGTTTACATCAAAATCCAAGCGACATTTGCAGCTCAAACTGAGGACATGTGGTGAAGCTTCAGCTGTGCTGGACTTCATCCTATTAATGCTATGGGATAGGGTTATTTATCTCATCAACTAATTCAAACACTCTCCAGGGTCAGTCTAATTGCTGTATGCAGATTAAATACTGCAAGAAGTATTATCAATCTCATTTTTGCCAGGCCAGTTGGAGTGAATCAGCCACACATTGAAGTGAAAGCTCCTGAGAAAGCAAGGAGAGAGACAGTTCAGCTCTTCTGAGACAGCTACCCTCCACTCATGGCAAAACATCTTTCCCAGCAGCAGGTAACTCCAGCTGCTGACACAACCAGGCTGGCTGACCTCAGACACCTGAAGGCATCACTACTTGCAGCTTCCCACTCCCCTTCTCTGACAGGAGATGGTTGAACAGAATCATAGAATGGTTTGGGTTTGAGAGGACATAGTTCCAATCCTCCTGCTATAGGCAAGGCAACCCTCCATTAGACCAGGCTACTCAAAGCCTCATCCAACCTGGCCTTGAACAGCTACAGGGATGGGGCATCCACAACTTCTCTGGGCAACCTGTTAGAGCATCTCACCACCCTCACAGTAAAGATTTTTTTCCTAATATCTAATCTAAACCTGCCCTCTTTCAGTTTAAAGCCATTACCCCTTGTCCTACCATTACATGCACTTGTAAAAAGTCACTCAGATTCTGCACTTCCCAAATTTACAGCACCGGGTTTACTTCTCACACTACAAAGTTCAGGGATTCAGCAACTGCTCAACATAGGATGCATTTCCATGTCAAAATAGCACCAATTCCTGGAAGAAGAACTGGAGTCAGTAAATGTTTTGACCAGCCCAGTTCAAGCTACTCATGCCTGCAAGATCAAGAGTTCACAAATACAAACAGTACTGGCTCAGGAACATGTAAGTTGGGATTAAGTCTGTGTCTATATACTCAAGTACTTCGTGGGATCTGTCCATTAAAGGTCAAACCTCCTTGTCCAAATCACATTTGACAATATAAAGGAGCCCATGAGTGTGGCTACAGATTCTCAGTATAAGTCAGCCTACTTGGGGAGAGTGTGGTAGCAGGAACTCTGATCAGATGAGACTGCCTTGGGTCCCAAACCTAAATTATTCACAAGCTCTTCCAGTTTTTCCCCACTATTTTTCATGGTATATGCTTTGCAACTGTGTGTCACACATTGGAATAGGAGCATGCCCTAGTCTTGCAAAGAGATTTTTTTGTGTAGGAGAATACTCAGTCCCACAAGGACTCTTTTAAAAGAGATTAGGAGTCATGAAGACAGAGGACTACATAGGCAGGCATGGATGGAGTGTCTTAGTCTTTCTAGAAAGTAGATGTATTCACAAGCAGAGTGAAATCTCCTTTGACAGAGTCCCTAAGGATGGACACTTTATGCATATATTTTATACTTGTTTTCTTGCTGGCAATATAAAAATTCTTTTATTATTATTTCACCATTACAAGTATAATTTAATTACTACTATTTTTTCTCTCTGCTTTCTTTTTAGAACTGTTTTCTTGGTGACAAAGAAATTAAATGATCTCTCATATACCTATTTGTGGGACAGTCTCTTGAAAACAATAATTCTTCTTCCATGAAGCTTAAGAACATCAAATCAGACACTCCCCCCATCAATGTGTCTCTCTAGTTTTCAGGATTTTTTTTTTGGTTCTCCAACACTGAATTAACAACTGTATTGAACTAATTATCAAGGAAAATGTCAATCAGCATTAAATGACATTAACTCCTTATACTTTTACTGAAAGACCTCAAAGCATTTTATAAATTACGTAGGTTTCATAACATCCCTGAGACGTAACTATCTCCATTTCACAGATTAGAAAATCTGTGAACAGATAAGAAGCTTAAGCCCCAGTCCTCCATCATCTTAAGTGCTAGCCATGAGTGGTATTTTTATTTAAACTGATTAAGCGTAATTAATTCAGCTTGAAAAGACAATTTATTTTAAATATTATTTGGCCCACAGGGAGAAAAAAAACAAACCAGAAATTACCCTAGTATTCACTATGAGTATCATAATTTTAATTCCTACAAAGAAAAAGGCAGAATCTTAATTTAAATCAAAGTGGCCAAAAGTATGTTCCCCTGTATAGGGAATGAGTAGCCTGTCAACTTAGGAATTTATACTGGGTGCTATTTAGCCAGCATGGACTCATCATTATAATTTATTGATGATTACAGACTTTAGACTAGGCAATATATTTCACATTTACACAGTCAAGTGTGTTGTACCATCTCCACATCCAGCAACCATCATTCAAACATTTCCTTCCCTCCCTTCCCATCCCCTCAAAAGAGACTGCTTAGTGATGCTCAGCAGCTACAAACCTCAGGCAGTCTTAAAACCCATTCTCTGACTCAAGGAGTGCTGTGAGATTCTGGATATCTTCCAGTATTTAGTTTTGTTCTTCTAAGAGAAGCTTGAGATAATTCCACTTATTAATTTTTCTCTGACCTAGTAAGAGCTAAAATTGCCTTCTGCTCCCTGTCTGCATATACTCTTGCAGTGAAGCTTTGAAGTGGCATCTACTTTGTGCCAAGACACAAACTGCTGCTTTCCTTTCCTTCACAGCAAAACATTGCAGAGAAGAGAAATCCTTGAGATGATACCATTTTATGTTTAGTTTTACTTAATTTTGAAAGTCCTCTAGGCAAAAAGCATACAACCAGTGCCCAGAGAACAGACTTTCTGAGATGGAGCATGGAAAATATGCTGATAAAAGAAAAAATTCCAACTATCATTCCCACATCAGCACAGATACTAACATCTAACATCTAAACCTCCATTCTTTTTTGATGTTTGTGGTATTTGCTGTTTATGAACATCTTCCAGTTGCTCATGAGACAAAAAGCACTCCATGGTACATGGCCTGGAAAGGCTGTAGCAAGAACCTATTTTAAAAAGCCTATTGAAAACCCTGAGAAAGCTATACGAGTTCTTTCCAACAGCCCACATTGTGTCTTAGAAGAAAATTCATTCTTCAGCTGCATAAAGATTTATCAAGTTGTAGCCCTGTTAAGAGAACAGGCAATAAATGAGGATCATCATGCTCTCTCCCATTGTCTCAGGTCAGGAAATGGGCTTCCTGCATGTAAGATGCACACACACCTACACACAGCCCCCTTTGGTAATGCAAATACATCTCTGACCGAGTAGTCTGAGGAAGAGGATATCCTGCAGAATTTTTATTTTGTATGGATGTCTTCCCATTTCTTTCTCAAGTCAAATAAGCAAGTTTCTTCTCCTGTGTCAGTAAGCACGCAACAAGGGGCAACTTGCCATGTAAAGGTGTCATCTCAGCCTCCATTGGTCCTGAGTCTATTTCCTCAAGAAACACAGGGAAAACTAATTTTTTCCTCCCTGAAATTACCATCTAAGGCAGGATGAATGGAATCCAAACTACTTTTCATTTTAAATTCCAGCCTGACATGAAGCACATGCACAAACATAATGCACAGTTTAAAAGCAAATTACTATCTTGAGGGACCACACCATCATAAACAAGACCAGCAAATTAAGTACTAGTGAGTAACTAAGGAAGCACTTTTGAAAATGCTGATCTTAATTTCTCTGTGCTTAATTTCCTCCTGCTGTAAAAGAAATAGGAACACATATTTTGCCTTGGTATTATAAGAATGCGTCATTCCTGTGAGACTGCCAAGGATCAAACTGTTCTTCTATATGTAAAATACCACGCCTAAATAATCCCTGCTACCTAACAAGCTCAAAGACCTCTGCAAAACTATCATAACGTTTCCTACTATTTGCCACCAAGGGGCCATAGACATACCTGCTGACGTTTCTCTGAATTTGTCACTTGTCTTCTTCTTCCGCCATTTCCAAGGTTTAAAGATTTTGCCGATGTTGGAGAGTTTGCCCTTCCTCTTGAAGGGGGGAGTTTGGGATCCTGGGGCTGGTCCTTCCGAGTTAGCAATTGAAGCCTTGTCCAAGCCATCAACTGTACAAAGAAGAGAAGAACAGGTAACTGAAGGATGGAAAACAAAATGATACCAAGAGCTGAACACCTCCACTGTCAGATTGCGACAAGCTGTGTGTTTATCTGTGTGGCTTTTTCCCTGTTCCAGAAGTGAGCCAAGAGGCACTTGATCTCAGCCTGTGGTCACCAGCCAGTCCCCACCCCACCTTGCCCTGGGCTTCACTGCTTCTCAGCATCTCAACTGCAGCTGTCTAGAACTTGCTTCTTGTGATGCACATCTGACACATTTGCACAGTCCGGTGGTTTTCCATCACTACTGGAGAATTTCTTTCAACATATATTTGGGTGACTTTCTCCCTTTCCTTGGTAAAGTTGAATAATCATCTGTCATCATATAGAAAACAAAACCCTTGTAATGTGAAAACATAAATTATTTTTTACTGGGTTTTGGGTGAAATGATTCCTTTCTTAAACAAGCTCTAAAGTTAGCTGTTCTGGCAGTGGAATGGAAACAGGTCTGTTTGATATCCCTGGTAATCAGTCATTCACAGTGCAGCCTGCCATGAGTCAGGCTTCTTATTAACAAAACATATTTAACAATAAGCTTTTGAACTGTAGACAGAATTCAAAGAAGGATTACTTTTCTGCAAAAACATATTGAGTGATATGAAAGCCAATATTTATCATCAATGGCTGTAACATCAAGCTTTGTGAACCAAATTAAGGCTCACTGCACAATATGCCAAAGCATACAGTTAAAATAAATTTCCTGGAAATTTCTGAGACATCTACTATCATTTACTTCTACTTAAGAACTAAGATTTCTTAGAGCGTTCCATTTGTAGTCCTGCAAACACTTCAAATATCCTGAACTTTACTCATGTGAGCACTGATGTAACTGCAATTACTTACAGACATAAAATTAATAATGGGCTTAACTGTTTGCGGCATACAGGCGCTGTAATTGCTTTCATTCATCTAAACATTCTAATTATAGCCAATTCGGAACAGAGTTGGTGCTACTCTGAACAGTAGTAATGATAATCATAGATCATTAAATCAGAAATTCTATTGAAAGAAAGAAGTATCACTCTTCCCATTTTACAGATGGAAAATATGAGGCACAGAATCGTTAAGTGCTTAATTCTGTGTTTGCCAAGTGGTTTCCTGAATCTTGGTCCTGTGTCCTAGCTGCTAAAAAGATATATATTCAGCCACATAACATCATGGTGCAATTACATTCTGTTTCTCAGACAAATGGCATTTAATGAGTCCTATATTTGTCCTAGGCTTTAGATTGATCCAGTATGCTGAAAAAAAAAAAATCTTTTCTGTGAGAAAGCTGATGTAATGCAAACAGAGTCCAAGGAACTTTATTTCCAGTGTTTTGAAACAAAGTATGGGAAGAAAGATCCATTGTATAACTTCATTGAAGTCTATGAAGTTAAAACCAGAGATAAATTTGTATGAGAACGATACCATTTAAATCAATAAATCTGAACAAGTTATGCCATAAAATTTAATAAATTCTGTACTGCCTGAGAGATGGAAAAATTCCCCAGGATAAATTACTGTTAGTCAGATACAACAGGGTTTAAAGCTTTTTTCGTTTGCTTTGGGTATTTTCTGGTCCATAACATGGAGATAAGATAGAAGAAAGGCACTCAAACGGACTTTGAATGTGAAACTCCAAGATTTTGCTAAGGATTCCCTTTCAGGAGTACAAAACCCCAGCTTCCTCACTTGTGTGCCCTAGACAGCAAGTCACTCTTTAGGGCGGTTTAAGCTAAAACTCCCTTAAGATGAACCAGCTGCCCCCCTACACACCCCGAGAAGCCAGGAAAGAGGTGAGGGATGAGGAGAACACCAAAAGTAGTGAGCAGCTCTGTAGAAAGAGAGAGGCATAAGACAGCAGAAGGAGCCCTGCAGGGATGCCTTGCCTGAAATTAGGGATTGCGCTTTTGTCTGGGTTTACAGACACTCCCTATGGAGTGCAGTCCCCTGTGGAATACAGAAGCCTCTGCTGGAAACTGTGGATCTAAGTGAGAAGTTCATTTACTTGAAGGGTATTTACAAAGACAAGAAAGCAAAATTTATCTTGGCAATTCCAGTTGACATTAGAAGGAATGAGGGCCACAGCTTGCAACCAGGAAGAGTCAGGTGAGAGGTAAGAAAAGCACTTTCTGGAGTGGTACAGAACTGGAACAGGTCCTGAGAGGCTCTGGAGGTTCAGCAAGGTAAGCCTCCAAAGTTCTTTCTGAGGTTGACCTCAGCTACGTTTATGAACAGTCCTGTTTTGAGTGAGGGCCTGGACCAAGTGACCTCCTGAGGTCCCTCCCAGTCAAGATTCTCGTGGGTGCTAAGGGATGCAGACAGACATAGTTTCTCTGTGAAATCCACAGTAGTAAATCCAAACAATCAGAAGTGAAGTGGTGAAGAAAAGAGACTAGGATCTGCTGGCTGTAGAGTTCTGTCCTGGGACAGCAGCCAAGCATTATCTCACTGGCAGAAGCAGTCTATTAGCTCAGTAGAGTGAGAGGCTACCCACCCCTTGAGGCACCAGGGCAAAACCCATGTTCTTCTCTCCAATGGCTTAAAAAGGCTGGGCTACTGGGGTGAAGAGTCTGCATCCTGGTGATAGCACAGTCTTACAAACAGTATAATACTGATATTTTCAAATCCTTCTGAGTCATGGAGTGCAGTGTATTGCAGGTCACAAAAGCCTCATCTAGATTTCTTCCTCCTCTGTCTACCAGCAGAAATAAAGGAGGATTAGGAGCTCCAATAGCTCCCCACAGAGGCATATGGATTTGCATCAGTCCCTGCTCTGCCCTCTGCTGAAAATGTAATTCCAAAATAATGATCCTAGCTACAGAAATCTCTCTGCTTCAAATGAGCTAAGACACGAAACTCATGGGGAATAATTCTGTTCAGGAAGACTGAAACTTTTGAAAACAGACTTCAACGGTAACTCCTTCTGACAATAAAAGGTAAGGAGTTGATTTATAAAGCAAATTCAACAATTGGGAATTTACTGATCGACTGGCACCTTGTACCAGTTCCTTCATTTGAGAAAAGGACCCAAATATGTATGTGGCAAGGAGGAATAACCATAGCCAAGTATTACAGACTGATTTTAGAAATAATGTAAGATAAAGTAACATTTCTCGAAAAAGAACCTATTTATATTCAAAAGCACATATATTACATGTATTACAAATATATTTACAAGGTAGCACATTTTATCAATTAATAAACTACTTAGAAAAAAACCCACAATTTCAGCAATAATGTTTCAGACCACTTATGAAAAATCTTTACAAAAGCTATTGCTCCTCTTCTTTGAAACACTCAGCAGGAAATTGATGTTTAAGATTTATACTATTTGCTTTATCGGTCATGTACTACTTAAGAATAAAGCAGTGTATTTTTCACCTCAGAGAGCTTATCTACATTCTATTAATCATTATAAATGTTACACATATTCATTGAGATGAAAAGAAACATCCTAGCTTCCGAAGATTTAGAGGAGCCTGGTCACTTGTGTTATTCTTTTATTTTTACTGTGTCTTGAAGTCCTGCCCTCTTCCCACCACCTCCAAAAAGCCAGTGAGTCCTTCACTGCCTTCAATAACTTAATAATGAAGTTTGACATTAGGACTTTTGACTATACTACCTGCATCGTTTACCCAGTCCTTTGCCCTAAGTGAAGAATATAAAGTGTACATAAGGATAAGTAGAAGTACATGAATCATGTATGTTAATAAATTCTGTCACAAACAGGAGATCTTGTTGTAAAAGACCAGTAACAATGGTAATGGAGACTGCTGACTCTGAAGGTACAGGTGCCATTATAACTATCTGAAGTCTCTGCTTCTCTGTACGCAAACAGCATCCCATACTGAAATTTCACAGTAGAGTGGTTTTGGTGATGAAGGCAGCCTGGGAAGTTTCTTCCTCTGCACTTTCCTTCCTGACCATAAAAAAATATGCCGTCCCTTCAGTTGTAAAAATACAGCTGTTCATTCGGCTTCATTGCAAATAAGTCCCTCAATGATCCAGACCAAAAAGGCCTCCCCCTTTTCTTTTGTAAAAGCTTATTTTAAATCTGGGTTGTTTCAGTGATTGATTCTTCAGCACAGTCCTACAAACACTTGCAGTGCCAGGACTGGACTACTTAGTGCTGCACAGGGCAGGAGCTGGGGACTGGACTGGGGACTGGACTGGGCAGACAGCCTAAAGAAGCTCTGCAGTTGCAGCCAGGGTAGCAGGACATTCCAGCCATGGATCCAACAGTGCTGCACAGCCTGGCATGTGCCTGAACATGGATGAGCCTACAAAATAAAGCATTCTTCTGCCTAGAGCATTTACAGGGTAAGTGGAAGACTTGGGGGTTTCCCCCTTGCTGAATAAATAGTGTTGAAATGTATTACCCTTTACTTGAATCTGACACTAGAAAAAAAGTATTACAGGATTGTAATGCTATAAACCTTCTGAACAATTACTCAGAAGTATTTTTCCTTTCTTCTGTCTCTCACTCCTCTCACCAGTAACCTTCTACAGAATTGATCTAATCCTGCTGGAGCACTGACCTATACATTTAAGGGATTCTTTCTCACGTCAGGGTTGCTACGTACAAGAGAGCACAAGCAGAGCTACAAGTTCTCTTTCCCCTCCATACTGCACCTTTCATGCTGCATTTCCTTCTCCCACCCACATCTCCCAAGGCTCACCCACCTTCACTGCAATTCTACTCTGGATCCTTGTCATACAGCAAGGTGTAGAATGGCCAGATGAAAAAAAGGTCTGCCTTCCAGCCTCCCCTCCTCCTCATCACTGGACAATACAACCAAGAGGGAAAAAGGCACAGAGTCAAGTGCTCCACCGATATCAAGGCACTAAGGTAGCACTGGCACCTAATTCTTTCACTAGCATTGGTTCTCTTGCAGTATTACCATGGTATCACCACACACCCCCTTGAAGTGTGTGAGGAAAACCGTTTTGTCCTGTCAGAATACAGGTGACTCAGGCTATTGCCACATCTAACCATAAATGAATTGAGAAATGCAACAGAAGATGACATGGCCCCAGTTATAAGCTACCTTATGTGTGGATTTGGATCTGATTTCCGTGCTTATTAACTACCAGTTAGCTAGTACAGTTATTTTTCTCCTTTCCTTTCAACGCACCTTGCTGCCTTGCAGGGATGCGCTGCAAAAGTCGTCTTGGTTTACCGAGATCTCAAAACCTCTTCTTACAGTGCTATGATATTCTATAGTCTTGCCAAAGGGCACAGAGTTGGAAGTTGTGGTTTTCGTGCCAGCAAAATCAACATGTTTATGCAGCTGCATATTATCCCCAGTTAGCAACAAGAACAATAACTCATCAAATTGCTATAGAGTATGATAAGCTGCTTATTCTTGGAACTTACTGGCAAAATTCAAGATACTGCATGGTAAAATGTTTGATGTGGTCATTAAAAATCAGAAGTCATTCTGACACTAAAAATATAATTTTCAGTAGGGATCTCAAATTCTGTAATGTTCTACCTATTTTTCCTGACCAGAACCAGATGGAAAGATGGGTCTTTTATCGTTTTCCTGTTTTTGTTTTGTGGTTTTGTGGGGTTTTTTTTGGTTTTGTGTTTTGTTTTTTTAAATCTACTTGGAACGGAAAAAAATGCAACTAATCTCCAGTGGATAAACTGGCAAATGGAAGAGCTATAATCTACCTCTGAGTAGCACAATGAATTGGCATCTGCATGCTTGTGCCTTGCCATACATCTGGAGTTTAACTTTGGAGAAACTGTCATGAGCTAATTGACTTGATTGTATTTTAATTAAATGAAAGGAAAAAGCTGAAGTTCAAATGTAGGCGGCCAAATGGTAGTTTCCATATGGAACTGACAATATTGCAAAATGTTAATTGGACCTCCTGCTGGCAATGAGCTAAACAGGCTGGATAGAGGCTACTTCATAGGGATGCTGGCTGCTGCCCTGAAACAGCCAGAGGTAATCCTCCTGGAAAACTACAGCAGGGATGTATATGACTGCCTGCATACCTCCAGGTTTCTACAAGGATACACACACAAATGCCTTTTGGGTTGTTAGAGTCACACTTGGATCACCAGTGCCAAACAGTCCAAAAAGGGCTTTGGGAGCCCAAACCCAGTAACTCCCACACCTCCACAATCAAAATGTTACCTCGCTGCAGAAAGTCAAACACTGCAAGGGTCAAAAATTCAAAAATTCTATGATGAGCCCCTACCTAAGCTCCTAAAAAAAATAAATAAATAAGGTCCTTAAAAGGGAATGAGGGAAGCCTATGCTTCTCCTGAAAGCAAAAGCATGGATGCCCAGGGGTCCGCGTTTCACACAAAAAGCCACGTGGCTCACAGGGATGCTCATCACACTGTCCTCTTCTACAGTGTGCAGAGAAGGAATATGACCAGAATCCCAAACAATGATGCATTTATTCTAGTTCTCACTCTCCCACCTGCACACCTGGGATTAACTGGCTCAGGGCCTGGAAAAGCTTATTTAGCTATCTGTCTCTTAGGCAGGATGCCCTAGCCCTGCAAGACACCAATCTCCAGCAAGCAAGCAGGGGACCTTACTTTGGCTTCCTGCTACCTTACACAAGACACAGGACCTAAAACAGTGTTAACTTTAGGGCTTGAGACATGCTTGCTGCATCACTGGGATAAAGCACAAAGAACCTCTTTGCTTTAGAGTTAAGTGTTGCTCTTTTTTTTTTTCCTAGTACAATAACCACATCAACTGAAGTGCTGTTGGGCGCTTTGTCAAGCTACAGGCTATCACATTAGTTACCACAAGTTGTCTCTTGCGAATGCAAGCCAAATGCAGACAACACACTTGTAACATGCAGCTTCACTGTTACTTCACAGTTTTCGCTCCCACTGGGTTAATTCTAAAGAAAATTAAAAAAGCAAGTTATGGTTGTAGAGCACTCTGTAGAGACACTGGAAATGCCACAAGCAATAATGTCAGTCGGGGCTATCCAGCCTTACTAAATTATACTTCTCATGCAGGAACCTGTACAAAGCTCTTTTTTGCTACACCTACAATGCCACGTGAGCTGGGCAGGTTCTACAGGGCATTAAGCACTGTAGTTATACTACCTCTCTTCTCATCTGTTTTTTGTGTCGAAACACATTTGGGATTTGCTTCAGGTCTGAATAAAATTAAGGGCATGACCATGTCTGCAATGTGCCCACAAGCATGTGTTTGTAAATGAATTATTTAGATTTTGGCATCATGCAGTCCTTATTAGAACACCTACACACCTTCTTTCTCCTTCTGAATGCAATGTTTAACTTCCATCCTTTTATCTTTCTACAGAAAAAGTAAGCAAATGCTCAGCCACCCTGTTATAGAGGTTTGAAAGTGATGTGGCCGAAAATCTTCTTGCTATCTCCTCTCTAACCCTGAACACAGCTGGCTCCAACCAGAGGCAAAGGGATCATAGGTTTAACACAGGTTGCTTATTCCTTTTTTTTCTCAACCCCAGTACTTGAGCAAAAAGCAGCAAATGGAAAGTTTCCATACAGTTACATTTTCCAGATATATGAAACATCAGGCCAAAGGTCAAAGCAACTCCTCCACAAAAACAGGGGAAAAAAATCCAGGCACAGTAACAGATGTGGGAGGACAGAAAAAACAACTAAAAGCAATATAAATAAAAGAGCAACCAAACTACTTTGCACAGCTGAGCACTGAAAATGAACGCTTCTTCTGTTATTAAGGGATATTGTAAATTAAGGGATATTGTAATATTAAGGGATATATCTCCTTGGAGTACAATAGTATGTGTTTCCATTTATAGTTTAATTATTTAATTTTTTAAAATAATTTTGTCCTTTCACCTAAAAGTAAGTTGCATGCACTCATCTTACGAAGTTCTGTATTGATATATTCACTGGCTAAAGGACCCAGCTGCTGATCCTTCTCCGATGCCTTTAAGACACCCCTCTAATATAGCTGGAAAGATGGGAGGCATTTCCCTGCAGATCCCTGGCTATGTCCCCAGAAGCCATTGCCAATACTGATGGAGGCAGCATGCAGGTATAGTTTTATAGAGATGCTGCCCACACAAGGGAGCTTCCAGTCATCTCAGCCTGTGTTTTCACACCACTACAGAGGAAATATCAGCTGAGCCGTGCTGGTAACCATTTGTAAGGCTGCACCTTATCACCACGGCGAGACAAAAGAAAAACCACCTTTTTCCTGGGCTTTTAAAACTGAGTTGGGTCCCACTACTGACATCGGAGGGTCAGACAAATGAATTTGCTGACCAGATCGGCCTGGAGAGTGTGCCATTGAGCTGGGGCAGGAAGCGAAGAGGAGCAAATGGGAGAGAAGTCTGTGAAGCGAGGAAAAGACTAGGAAGTGATTACCCGAGCTCACCACCAGTGGGTGCAAGAGATGCTCCAACCCCTTCACCATATTCAGTGCTAAAGCAATGACCACGTGAAGTACTAACATCATCAGCTATATTCCTCTTCAACAGGAAGGGAAGTAGGTACACATCTCCCCGTCCCACCCTATCCCACTCCATCTCATTCCAGACTACCCAGCACCCTTGCTAAATACAATTCTTTTTACCTTTATTATTACTACCTTGAACCAAATCTTTCACATGCTTACACATCTGAAAGCAGGTTTGGTTTTGTAGATTCTCATCCCAACGCTTCCCTGCTCTTAAGTACTATAACAAGGGGCTCCTGATCTACAAATAACAGAATGTTTATGTACCCAAAACCTTAGGAGCAATTTGATCAGTCATGTAATTAAATCCCTGGGATGGGACAGCCCAGAGCTCACTGTGCTGCCTTTGAAGAGCACATTTTCTTCTATACTGGCACCACTTCAACACCTTTTTTCTAGTACAGGAAACAGCATATTGCACTTGTCCAAATGTGTGTAAGTCAAACCCAAAGCAAACAGTCTCTTTTTATGACCTCGCTGGCCTCAAAACCCCACCAGGGAGGTCAAGGCTTTCTAAACCCAACTAGCAAATTTCTGATTGTTGCTGTCATTGCAAATGTTTGTACAGGCTTTTAGCTCTGCTGCCTTTGTAGAGAAAACTGTTTACTTTTAAGTTCAGTTTTTAGCTGCCTTTAAAACGTTTGTCTTTGTTGCTAGATACCAGGTTGGATAAACAATAATAATAAAACTCCAAAATGCTCAGAAGAACCTATTAATGATTAAATACAGTTCCTCTCAGTCGAAATGCCAATTTGCCAACCCTAAAGCAACAGCCTGTAAAAATCGTTTATATCATTCTGTGTCTATAATATTGCAATTCTGAATGCAGTCTAAGTCATCTTCTTTGCTATGAGGAAATGGGAGTTGCCAAGTTGCAGCTGACTTTTACTCTGCATCATGTTTCATTGCCCTCCCCGTCCCCAGCCACACTACAAACAATTTTGTCCTTCCCTGTATCTTTATATCCCTGTATCCCTTTACTAGGGCCAAGGTGGGGAAAATCAGGCACGAGCTGACATATTCATCAGCCCAGCTGCCCTTCCTTTGCCAATTTAAACTTAGACACTCAGGCAAGAAAAAGGACAGGTCCGTGTGCAAAGTGATGGGATTCAGCTATACTTTAAAAACCAGTGTGGTCCCCTTCCTACACAATCAAGAAACAGTAATTCCACCATGCAAGCTGATAGCACTATGAATCACTACAGCAAACCCCAGTGGAATTGTAGTACCATCTTCATGTAGGCTTGAAAGCTGTATTCATACACATTTTGGACTTCAATTATTCCATGGAATCAGTGTTTATGAAAGCAATGCACTGGGAAACACAAACATTTAGTTGGAACAAATTACAAATGAGAATATTGCTGCCCTTCAGCTCATTGCACTGGGATGCCATGTCAGAGCCTGCCCTGTTCACAGCGCACCCCAAGGATGCAGATGCTTGTGGAGGTAGGGTTTGAAGCCAGGATTCCACCTCCATGTGGGAGAGCCAGCAGTGCTCTCCTTTTAGGTCCAGGCACGAGCCCAGGACCAACCAAAATATGAAGTCTTCCTAGGAGGAAAAAAGGCTAAAGAAAGGGGCTTGTTGAGGCTTCAGATGGGGAGATGTCATCTTGTTGCCAGACAAGGCACTGAGAATACGCTCTGCTCTCACAGCAGATTCTTTCCTTAAGGGAAGACAACTGCTCTGTAAGAGCATCATCAACGTGACAGGTACATAATTGATACCTTCATTTCCCCACTTGCTTGTGTCACGCTGTATTTGAGGTTCCCACTTCTCCTTGCTTTCTGTTAATAATAAATGACTGTATTACCGTGGTGCTTAAGAGGGCTGGCCATAGATCAGGACCTCTTTGTAACAAGAGCTGTACCAACAAAAACCAGAAAGACCATTCTTGCTTCAATTCTAAGTATAAAATGAAAGAGAACAGCTTGAACAACAGATTTCTGATTTTCATTGCCACCTGCTCAGCCGTTGAATTTTTAAAATTTGTTAGCTATCCACAAGTTCCTGTGATTTTGTTTGCAGCATGTCCCTTCCTAACTTCCTCTCTCATTCAGACACTGACACTAAGCAATCATAAAATATATCTTTGTTGTCCGTAGGATAAAATAAAGCACCAACTTGTACTTTTATGTGACAGTTTAAACTGAATTGCTTTAGCTGGAGTTGGATGAACACCCCTTAAGCTGGAAAGCAATGAACAACAGAAAAAATAGCAGACTCCATCTCCTCCTCACCAATGTGTTTCAGTGCTACACTATCACAGGGCCTAACAGTATTCATTCAGTACTTCTATTCAGCACACATGTAAGAGTTCACATACAACAGGAGTTTCTCAAGGTGCCAGAGGAGATGCCTGTTCGCCTGATGGGGAAAATCCAAGACCACCCAGTTATGCCAGCACACACCACTGCACTGCCATCCATTGTGCTTCTAAGCGCTGTTAATCGTTAGCAGTCACTGTAGCCCAGTGAGAAATTTTAAGCCTTCCAGTTACCATTAAGATGCTTTCGGGATGGTTGTCAATCAGACAATATATTGATTTGTTTACTTTGTACAAAACCCAATACAGACAACAAGAATAATTTAGCCTATTTTAGCCAGATTGATGCTGACATTGGTCACTCCCACAGTATGGAACGACACACTTCACTGTATTTTGTGTTTCCTTTACGACTGTCTTTAAACCCTTAAAAATTTTAGTTTTAATTAAAAAATCTTTTTATTATTCCTTATTACTTTAGAGGTAAAACAGGCTACATGCTTCTTGAGTAATTACAAGCCAGCATACAAATGTAAACACTGACATGAATTACTTCAAAAACTGAATGAAATTTAAGCCATTCTCACAATTATTAGGATTTCATTAATTTTATTATTACTAAATTCTGTATATTTTTATGAGTGCCATGACCTTGTTGATACAGGTGAACTGAACACAAAAGCTTAGTATTTAGTCATGTGCTTAAAAGTGCCATAATAACTTGACTAAAATAAAGAAGGTGGTGCAAAAAACCTGAATATGACTGGCAAGCCCTGTAGCTATTGCTAGCAACCCCAAGCAGCACTGGAAATTCAAAACTTTCCTAAGTAAAGTGTGTACAGCATCAGTTTTCACCAAATTCATCTTTGGCATTATTTAAGCTCTCCAAAGTTTTCTTTTTTAAACTACTACAAAATGTTTTCCTAGAGAGGGAACATTATGTGACTGAGTGCTCCCATGCTTCCAGCGGTTCCTGGGAAAGGGAACCATTTCTTAGGAAAGCCCACAGGAATACTGCAGAAATTCCTGCTGGCAGTTTCTGCCTGTCCCAACTGTTTCTCATCCTCTTATCCTGGGCTTTCTGCAACTTGCACACCAACTGATGGACCCAACAAGAGAAGAAGAACACAGGGCTATTTATATGCTTATTTAACAATGAACCAATGCGTGGACATAGTCTCCCACAAAGTAACGAGCAAACACTGCTTCCACTGGTGATATTTCTACAGAGATCTTTCTCTGAGGGTTTGCCCAGAAGTGGGCAGCCCATCCTGGCATCCAGGGCCTGCTTGGGTCCCTGCTCTTCCTGTTCAGGGGCCCCCAAAATGGCATTGCTGCAGGGATCCAAGGAGGAAAAGGGAAGCAGAGATCCCACAGATGATGGATGATCTTGTCTGCATGCTGGTTGGTGCAGAGGGAATACTGAAGCCCTGGGTTGGCAAACAGGAGTCAAACTCAGTCCCCATGCCCTTCTGCAATGCACAAACCAGTGCTACTCTGACGTCATGGGCTTGCCCGTTCAGCTCCAATCTCAACCAAAGAAGCAGAATGCCCTCCTGCAATCCCCAGCAATTTACCTCCCCCAGAAAATACCTCCTGAAAAATTCTCTTTGTCACACTGAACAAAGGTTAATAATTATTCTTTCAAAGAGTGCCTTCAAGCAGCTCACAAACAAATGATGGCAACTTTGCCAAGCTTAGGGGAGTGGTTTTGACATTTTGTAAATGAAAAGAAGTGATAAAGGGTTCAGTCATTTTTCTTGCCTTGAAAAAGGTTTGTAATTTCCCTTAAACCTCCCTCCCACTCTTGCTTAACACTCTTGCTAAGTACTTGGCACACATATTTAACATTTTTAGACCCTATGCTCACTTTTCACTCTAGCTGGATGCTGAAGTCTGGGAGAGAGCGGTAATTCTCATCCCAGGATAGACTCAGAACGGGACCGGTGCATTACACCACACAGTTCCTTGCCCTGGGCAGGCATTGCCTTGCACAGGCTGTGCTCACATGAGGGAAACACCTGAAATCACGATGAAACATACAGAGGACACAATAAGCAAAACAGAAGATTTCCGTATTTTGTAAGAGATTTTCTGCATATCAATACAAAAGCATTACACAAGGAACATAGGTAAGCACAACAGCACAGCCTGATTCAGGTTTAAAAAAATTGCTAGAAGAGAATCACTAACCTTCACTGAATATTTTCTTGTTCTAGAAGGAGTAAAATTAAACTAAATCAAATGTTAACTGTCACTTTCTGTAAACTCCTGTATAGGATTAGGAATAACATACTAAACTTGAACAGCATAGGTATGCAAGATGTATCTAACTCAGTTTTTTTGATAAACCTTATGACATTTCATGCATTTATGAACACTGGTTACTGGGAACCAGTTGTGTAAGACTTTTCACTTAAACCAAAACTCTTCAGTTTCCTATTTGTGAACCTGTATATAGCCCATATCAACCGGGCTGTAGGCAGTCTTGGCATTTTAAAGGCTGCCTTATCGTGTTCGGATGGGCATCAGCATAAGGAGGAGCAGCCTGGCCAAGCATCCAGCGAGTGATCCACTGCAAATTAGCCCTTGCTAAAGCAGTTCAGCAGTGCTGGAGCAGCCAACTAGAGGGAAGGGTCCATGGATTATGTCAAGGTTCCAGGGGAAATGTGATCTTATTTCGGGTAACACCAGCTCTGAAGAGAACAAAGAACCTTCTGATGTCACCTCAAAGCTTCCAATCCAAACAGCTCCATCACCAACACTGCCTTCCCATTTCAGTCAGCCTCTACGCTAACTTTAAACCTCTGTCTTTTAAACCACTTGGGAAGCAAAGGTTTGAGTGGACTTTTAATTATCTTTCATCCCACAGACTTCTAAAGTATAATTGAATTTTGTGGGATGCATTACACCAAGAAAAACTAAGGAGAAAAACTAATGAATAACAAGGAAACAAAAAAAAGGATTAGTATAGTACATACATTTTCTTCATGCTCAGAGCAAAGCAAAAGACTACATCTCAATTTGCTCGTGTGCTAGAAATATCATGGTTTATCACTAATACTACACACTTTTACACAGACCTGTGCTGGAGCAAGGGCCAGCATCAGAACAGGAGCCAGTGGCTAGGAGTGCCCCCTGGCAGGGGTGTAGAGCTCACCCGGATGCACAGTTCCCCGTCCCAGCAGTGGCAGCATCCTGGGCTGAGGACCTGCTCCCCAAGGAGGGAAATGAGCACAGAAAAACATAAATACAAACTATTCAGTGGCTATTGTTATTTGTGCAGAGAAAAGTACCTCATTACTGTAATAATCTGGAGTACACATCCCTTCACGCTGGATTTAGAAAGGACCTTTAACTCCATATAATATTTTAATAAACTCACCTATTTTAATACTAAAACAAGCCAGAGCTCAAAACTGAGCTACATGTACAATGCTAGAATACTGTCCTTGGTGTGCTTTGGTGAAGCTGTTGAAAAGAATGTAATCTTGATTTTATATGAAGTCATAGTACTTTTTTTGGGTGTATCTGGATTTTGGTTTTATAAGTACAAAGCTACCTGCTGGTAGGAACATGTGAGTAACTGGTGAAAATGCTGGAAGGACTATGACTAAAAAACATTATATATGTTTTTCTGCAAGGAAAAGTTCTCATCAATAATTTCACTGACATGCACTTGAATGCAGGTGGCTCTCATTTCAGGCAAATACCAAAACACTGGAGGAAGTGCAGGGGCTATTTCCACAAAACTGAAGGATCCTGTTTACTTTTTATGGCACCTACTCAGAACTGGTGAGGCCCAGAGCAAGTCCTTGCTCTTGAAGGGACTCAACCTACCCCTATCCTAAACCTACCTTATTCAACTACCAGGGAGCTCTGGGGAGCATTGATCCACCTCTCACCTTCTCTGACCTCCAACAACTTCATGTACTCATCCTCCAACTGCAAATAGTTGCTACTACCAGAGCTCTGGCTTCTCTATTTTAACTGACACAACAAATATTTTGAAAAACTGTCACAGTTTTCTTGTGCTACAGAAATGTATAGCAAAACATAACATAAACCATAATCTGATGCTAAAAACTTTTGCAAGTATATGTGTCTCCACACATACATGTATGTCTCAGTGGAACCTCAGCCATAATTCTTGGGTTAGGAAAAAAAAAACCATAACTGTAAATTTGTCAGAAAAAAAGCCACCAATATGATACCAACAATAATTGCATTGAGATAAACTAATGGTTGGCTTTCTCACCTAACTTCACAGCAAGCTACTGGGCTATAGAAGGCTACTCGAAGTCCTCGTAAAAGACTTTTCACTTTGCTACCCATCTCCTTGAAGGGGCATCTCTTGCACAATGTCAGCATTACCCCAATTTCCCTCCCTTCTCTCTCACCCTAAACATGGTCTTTTTATCTCACCCAGCAAGAGGGACATTTTTTGGTTTGCCTCAAAACTTTTTCTACTACTCCATATGTTAAAAAATAAATTAGAAAAAGCCAAAGATGGTAGGTGCAAAGGTTGAATTATAAAGAAATACACAAACTAGGAAAAAATAAACCTCTCTACATTTATAGTTTTCCCTGTGTTGACATCTGGATGTGCAAGTAATCACTCAAATCAGAAAGAATGGGCTCCATGCTGGTATTTTTTTAATGAGATTGAACTGCCTAGTCTTTGCTTTTAGGAAATGCCTAATTTAATTAGCAGTGCTGCATCTGTTCTTCCTTTCCTCTCCCCTCAATCTTATGTGGAATTTCCTGCATAAAGAATAAAAAAATTAAACTGAAAGGAAGAAACCTCTGGGCCCATATATACAGAAGATGTATAAATTCTTAGGGGATTAAAAAAAACTCATCTGTGCCACCAGACACCTCCCTGCTGACAAATGGACACCGGTCTCAGTTCTGCCCTGCTGGTATACATTCCCGAAACAAGCCTTCAAGGAAAAAATCAGATTGTCAAATATGCTAACCAGTAGCATACACCCTGGCAGTCCCTGGATGGGTAATGATGTTACCTGCTAAACCACAGGCAGAAAAGGGCTGAGGAGGCTGCTCCCCTGCAAAAACAAACAAGAAAAAGAGTTTTTTTGCTGTGGCAGTGGGATAACTCAGTAGCTGTCTTCAGCTGATTCCTTCACCATGGTGAACTCACTTAACAAAGCATTTTGGGTTTTTTTGGTTCCTCTCATCTTCTGGTGATGTTTCTCTTTGTGGTTGAGGAAATCCTGAATGCTCTGCAGGCTGAGCAGAGAGAAATATGTTTTCTCTACAAACATATCCTGTAAGGACAGCTGGTGGAAAGGTACAAACACAAAGATTCTCAGTTTGACTTCAATCATTTGTGCTCCCTTAAGTCCTCAGCTTTCAGGTCTGACATGCTCCATCCGTAGCAAGGTGGGGAAATAACGATATTTAATTATCACAAAAGACCCATCTTGAGGGCTGATTAATGCTCATGGAATAATTCAGAGCTGGGAGACACGAGCCCTTCCAGATCATGCCAGGGTGATTATCTGTGGTGTTTATTCTTACATGCCAACACATTTTGCCAACTTTGGGCTGCAGCAGCTGGGAAAGGCTCACACCTTAGCAGGGCTAAGCTGAGGTGGGGTAACTTCTGTCCAAGGGAAGGTGTGCATTTTCAGCCACTGCAGTCATTTCCAAACTTATAATTGATCAATGTGATAGATACAGTATACAGCGCTAGACATCAAATTTTGTGTCTAGCTTCTCCTGATAACTAGAGAAACATGCAAAGTCACAAACTTCTGTTATGGTTTAAAACATATTGAAAATAATGCTTAGCTTTTGGATACTTTCTACCGGCCTAAACCTGTATTCTCACATTTTTTTCATCATTCACAGACGTCAGCTACAAAGGTATTTTTTCCTCTTCTTCTCCTACAAAAATACACAGTCCTAGAGATCCAATACTGACATTAAATACTTTTTTTCTTAACACATTTTTTATTATACATTTCAAACTGAGCTACAGAGTTTCCAGGTGTGTTAAATGTTTCAGAAACACACCATTCATCTTGCTGGATCTGGCTAAAATATGCCCTCCTCCTCTGCTCCCCCCTTGCCTCTGGTAGCAGGAGGAGAAGTGCCAGGAGGAGTTAAGAGAGATGTGTAAGTGCTGTAAGTGTCCAAGATACTTGTGTTTTCAGTTTCAGGTTTCTGTTAACTCCCTTGTGCTTTTCCAAAAAAAGCTTTCTTCCTCTCTTCAGAATCATGTTCCCTTTGTAACATGACACAGTTATATGACAGTATTGTCCAACAAAAGGTTTTAAAAGCAGAGTGTCATAGTCACGTAATTTCTGCAATACTTTGTAGTTAACATCTCTTTCTTTTTCCCACTGGCTCATTACTTTCTCCTCCAACTAAAGTATACGCTATTTCTGCTTGGTCCATGTCCAGCTCTTGGGAAGCTGGCTTTATCCACAGTCTTAGTTGGCTACTTTATTGTTCACTCCCTTGCACAGACACAGTCTCTTTCATGTCTCACCATCAGGCTTTATATATTTCTTCCATACCCTATTGTTATGTGTCAAAAGCAGCAATATTTAAGTAAGAATCAATAACAGCATCATTTTTCCAAGAAATCAAATTTGATGTCTTCTTATGAGTGTCAGACTAGCCTTCTAAAACTTTTCTTCAAGCATGTAAGCATAGGAACTAGTCTGCAATTAGTGCAATTGTTTTAAATCACATATGGATTATTAACACTAATTATTAATACTAATATTTTCCTTCTATCAATCACTTGAACAATTCATGAGAATAGGAGAATCATGCATGGTGGTATAATGTGTAGGGCAGGAAAACCACTACACCCTTCTCTGTATCAACATAAAAGAGGCCAGATTAGCAGTGCACTAGAACACTGCTTCACATTTTCAGAACAAGAATATTCTTAGCATCTGTGCCAAAACCAACACTTCCTTCCCCTCAGAAATGCCATAAATCTATAAAACTCCAAGAAACAAACCAGTAATCTTCAGACACACTGAATGAATTTACAGGGAAGGAAATGCACAGCCAGTTTTGAATTATTAACAATGAAATTAGTTCTAAAACATTATGTGTAATTTAAACACATTCAATTTCTTGGCAATTAACTGTTTGTTGTTTTTTTTTTCTTCTCATAAAGACTGCTAGTATCTAAAAATCATTTCCTACCAGTTTGCAGTGACTTTAGGTTGTAACGTGACTCAAATTACTTTATTGTATCCCAGTAAATCTGTTCCATAAGCACGCAATGAAAGCGTCAATTCTTTGTTGACTCATCTAGGATCTTGGGAAAAAAAGACAGCCAAAAAAAAAGTCCACAGGAGATTAGTTTTCAGCCTGGGTGACTTTATCTTGCTTGTTGTGACATAAATGCTTCAGGCAAGTTGATCTCTGGGGGTTATAAGCAAGGAAAGCAATTGGGAGAAGAGTCACAAACCGGACCCTCCCTTGCTATTCACAGTCACACCACATTTTTAACTCAGGATGCTGCTGTGTGAGTGAACTTCACTGGATTGGTGCCCAAGGACTAGAAATCTCTGTGTGTCCCTTTAACAGCAGAAGTGAGAGATCTACAAGCCACGCTGAGGCTCACGAGGGCCTCATGGGCAAACACTGGCTAGGAGTATGCGGGCATCTCACTCCCTATGGTATCTGCAACAGCTGACTTGGGGCACAGACCTAGGGCTACATCATTGGGGCTCTTCATGAACTGCTATTCCTTTAGGCATCCATGCAACAACACACACTGACTTATATTGGTAACTGGGATACATGAGCCGAGGTTGCAGTCTGCTGAGGATGTAGACACAGACACTGGCACATAGTGCTGGCTTCCCAGCTCCTGGTTTGAGAAGGAAGATGACTGGTGCACCTGACTGCAGCAGACTCTGCTGAACTGCAAAGCCTGGCTTCTACAATCACAGAATGTTTGGGCTTGGAAGGGACCTTAAAGATCATCTAGTTCTAACCCCTTTGCCATGGGTAGGGAACCTTCCACATTCTGGCTTCCCAGATCCCCATGCTTGTTTCTTCAACACACCATCCTCTCCAGTGCCACACTGTCCTCTCCTGAAGTTTCCTGGGTATTCAGACCAAATTTCACTCATGCTATTTTACTTAGTTCATCTGACTACTAAACATAAGTTGTTACTTTCTGTTGCCTGTTCTTGCCCTACAGCCACGCAGGCAGAAGGCACGAAGAACCTTGTCTTCCTCATCAGAAAGAGTCACGAGAAACAACAATAATTTTAGTGGACATCAACCATGTTGCAAATGCCAGAAATAAAACCAGGGATGATAAATCCCCAGTCAGGAGTTAACTTTCTGAGCTGAGGCTTCAAGCAATAAAGAAAAATTCTTAAGCTTGAAAAAGAGTCCCTGTGGTTCTCTAAGGCTTGTCAGCAACGTTTTAAGCTGAAAATATAAGTTATTTTATAGCCGAGAAAACATCAAGTTTCATTTGTGTATCACAGTTATTCTAATAGTGCAACTCATCTAGCTAGCTTAAATCAATAAATATTAGAGATTGTCTCTATTTTTCATGAATTATCTCTAGACTATAAACAATGGGATTTGTTTGCACGAGGAGTAATAACACAGGTTTTAAAGCCCAATCAACATCTAAGGCCTCTGCACCATTCTTGGACTTTTACTGGGCAACACAGTAAAACATTCAGATTCAGAAAATATAAAAAGAATTAAATAAATGAAATTATGATGGTCCATCTACCTGACGAGGATTTGCTGACAGTTTGGGCAGATGATCAGAGTGAAGACATCTTGGAACAGTAATAAAAAAAACGTATTCTCAGGGGTGAGGAATGCAGGCTGATCTTTGGAAACAGAACTGGTTTTGCTCACATGGTTTCAAATGTTAGGACAGCTGTATCACAAAGTCCACTAGGCTCCAATTCATACAAAACCAGTGCAGGAATGAGAGAAGAAAAAGGCAACACAGCTCCTATCTTTTCACATAAAACTTCATTTTTCCAAAGATACCATTGACACAGGAGTGGTATTAACACTATGATCTGTCAATTAACAAGTGTTATCACTGTTTTATATTATTATAATATTATTATTGTATAGTCTCATTTTACTTGCAT
The DNA here is from genome assembly GCA_013397135.1 of Pachyramphus minor. NCBI lineage: Eukaryota > Metazoa > Chordata > Aves > Passeriformes > Tyrannidae > Pachyramphus > Pachyramphus minor. Next base: position 265,339 of record VYXB01001212.1, on the reverse strand, counting down.
GCAATGTGACAGCATATACTAGACTTCCATACAATGATGGAGCAATCACAGATCCTCATTTCTCCCTAGCTTTTCCCCCCACTTACACTGATCATCACAGCTGTACAAAGCAGTGAGAGAAAACAAACGTAAATAAGACTTTCCCTTTGGACAGAGACTTTCTTTCCAAGGGCCCAAAACCCAAGTCAAGGACAGAAGAAATCCATATTCTTATCCAGTGACCTTGTATCAAGCCTGGCAAGAAACTCAAGTCTTAACTCAAATTTCCTAATAATGAGCCACCATAAGATGAACAGAGGTAATTGCATGGTCTTTTCTCACTGCTAGTCCAAATGACTCTGTGGACTGCAAACAGGCAAGGTTAAATTGATTCACATATTGTAATATTTAAATCCAGAAAACAAGAGGGGGAAAACCCCCCAAAACCAAGAAGAGAGCACCGTCACCCATGTGATTCTGGTCAAAGACCAGTGATCAAAAAAACCAGTTCATCTGCACACCCTGCATCATGTGGATGTTCACAGTGACCTTCCTACCTAGTTCCTACTGAACCATTTTGATCATAAGACACTGTAGGAAATGGCACACTCTGGACCCCACAGTGATTTTACATTTGCCCAAAAATACACTTGACAGTCTAGGGGTTGTAGAGTTCACATACAAGGCAATATAAATGACTCAGTGTCATGCTTTGCCTTTGATTTTATTTTGGGGACATGAAATAAAATAACAAACTAACCCTCCTCAATACCTGCCTACTTTCCCTGCTCATGGTTTGTACTCAGAGTTTCTTTCCATGTTTTGCCCGTATTTTATACATCAATATCTTCATGTGGCTTGAACCCAGACCGGACTGAAAGCTTCCCATCAGACCTGGCAAAATTGAATACTGGTGGCTCAGGGACACAGACAAAACTGAACTGTCTACTTCCCTGACACACATCTACATCCTGGCTGCTGTCTTAGCAGGAGCATCAGCAGCCAGCCTCACTCTCTGGGATCTGCTGGGGGCAAAACGGACCAGAGCCACTGTTCCTGTTACTAGAGACATTTTTTCATCACCAGCAAACTAACTCCTCTCTTTTTTCCTATGCCTAGCACTGGCACCACTAGAATGAAAATTCCTTCGTATCAGAAGAACATCAGGATCAGGAATTCCCCTTGTGCCAACTAGAAAAGGCAATGAATAGACACTTCAGAAATTACTTCTCCATATGGGACTGAACGGCAGCTGGTTGGAGTATTTCTGTATAACAGAAATATTTTTCAAGACACTTTTACAATTTAAATACAATCAGCAGAAATAAGTTCTGGAAGTGGGCTATTTGCTGAAGTATTTTTTAAAATCTACCAGTGATTGACCCAAGACATTAAGTTCCTTTAAAACAATAAAACAATAAACTAAAGTGAAAAACAAATCCATATCAGCACTGATTCACAAGTATTTTTCAGCAATGTTACGTTTTTTTAAATCACAAAAAGCCTCAGTGTCCAAAATGAATAAAGGACAACTTTATGGAAAAACATAAAGAAAGATATAAATGTCTAAGTCTTTTCTATTTTTAACAGGTTGGACTGTGATATGGCTCAAATACTGATGAAGACAGGAGCTCTTTGGTTTCCTTCTGGCTGTGTCTTAGATGCTGTCCTGCCTCCTTGTGATAAGTTTTCCCATTTAAAACAAAGAATTATATAAAAAGGACTGGGAAGAACTTTGAAATATGGACAGAAAACACCACCAAAGAACAAGGTCATGTTATCCAGGAGCAGTAAGAAAGCCAAGAAAGAGGATCTAGAAAGGAAGGACAACTGATCCAAGGGGTGGCTGAGACCCAGTGGTGTGGGATCAGTTGTCAGTGGGGCTTAGTACATGGGGCTCAGCAGGAAACAAGATATTCCATGAGCTTTTCATCTGGGGGAAGTATCAGGGTGGTCATCTGAGAAGACAACCCCCCACACAAACCCAGGCAGCTGGCAGGACTCTGCCACCCTGCCCATGATGACTTCCCGGGAACCAATTCCCATTCTCCTCATGGCAGATGAGGAAGCTGATGATTAACACTGGGAACAGGTGATTAACAGCTACCAAACACATAAAGATACCTCGGCCAGCATGCCTGATATGAAAGGTCACATACCCTGGCAGCTAAATGAGGAGAATTTCTGGTCATCCTTGAAGTGGGGTCGAAGTGAGAAGAGGTGAGACGCCAACCTGGAACCTGTTGAGCACTACACCTTTATTTTCACACACATGCAGTCCCTGTGGTGTGGCTGGTCCCCTGTGTCCTTATGAGACCTGAGTTCTGGGCCAGGCCTGGTGCAGGCTCAGGTTCCAGCCTCCCCTGCAGTGAGCTATTGCCACAGCTGAGGAGCTATGGCTGGGCCAGCAGCAACTGCTGCAGCCCGGGGGTCCCGCTCTGCTCTGGCAGATCACAGAGTATGCAGCAGCACAAACATTTTATATTTTATAAACATGCAATACTTAAAAGTGTGCACAATTTTTTGTCTATAAATAGTGATTCATTCCACATGCTACACGCAGACCCTCATCAACAGCACAAATCAGATTCAAGGTGTGAGGAGCTCAAACCTACACCTTCAGCAGTTGCCATTACTTTTCACAGAAACTTCTCAAGAAAGAAGCACCAAGCTCTTGCAGTTCCCACGAGTAGCAGGCAAATCCGTGGCTACCCATTCTGTCTGAAAACATGGGCCTTTTATGCCTTTGACTAGGTATTCAAAATATCCTCTCTATCAGCCTGACGTCTGGGGCAAACTGCATACTTACTTAACCCAAATTCTGGAGCTGTCACAATTGTAGCCCCATTTGACAATACTGGTAGGGTGAAGAAAGTGTTTCCCAAAAACTGAAAAGCCTTGGATGTAAATTTAGTAGCAAATGAAAACAATACACCTTTACATTGTACTTATAACTCCTGCATAACTTACAAAAGCATAAAAAAGGGGAGAAAAAAAGAAATAGGATTCCCCATGAAATATTATGAGGGTTCAGCCTCAAAGGCCCCAATCAATTTAAATCTGAGGGTAAAAAAATACGGAAGATGAGACTCTCTGCCCAGAACGTCCTTTGTGGCTGTAGACAAGTCATTTAGGGCTTCACATCAAATGGGACTTGACATTTCAGTTCAACAGATCTGCTTTCCATTCTTTCGAGTGCACCAAAACCTGAAATGACCAGCTGACAGGTGTGTTGGGAGTAGTTCACTGCACCTGTAAATACTTTGAAATGTCCTCCCGTAAAGTGCAATGATATCAAAGTTGTTCCACCTTTGGAAGTAAAAGTAGCTGGAGGAGAAAAATCAATTTCCTTTTTAAACTCTTTAGAACTACTACTGTTAAGGGCTTTTCTGCACATTCAGATCCATATTGGACTGAGTTAGGATGAAGATTTAAATCTATGGCTGAGTATCTCAATGTCCAGCTCCTCAGGAACAGGAGGGCTTGCCCCATAACAGCAAGGCTCACAAGTAGCTACTAATGAAGAACACTAGTGGAGTAACTTCTCTTTACTAGACAAGCCCTGGAATTGCTGAACTGCTAAGCAATAAGTTTGTTTACCAACACCTAGAACTGCTGAAACAAACATTAGTTTTCCATTTCATTTCAGGACTAGGACAAAGCTGCCCAGTTAAGGAAATTACAATTCCTCTGCACAGACACAGGTGAAGCTGCTATTTCCTTGTCCATGAGCAGGAAATCCCACAAAGCCAAGAGAGATGAAAAGAAGCAGTCTGAGAAACATGTTCACTTCTGACCTATGAGAATCAATTCACTGAGTGCCAAGGTCAACAAACAAAAGGATCCTTCTAGTGACTGCTTTCATCTCAAGGGGGGGAGCTGGATGGGAAATGGTTTTTCTGTGCTGTTGAAGCGCATTTCCATGCCCACGAAAAGCTTTGGGTCTGTAGAAGGATGAAACACAAGCCTGACAGTTTGTGCTCTGTTTCTACAAAATGTATATGACAGAAGGAACTTCCACCCACAGATTACGTTCTTGGCATAGGAGGTCAGGACAGGGATCTGACCCCAGTCTTCAACTGGCCCTGATGAGCACCCTGATCATCAGGGCAAGAATTTCCCGAGACCTTCCCCTTTGCAACTTGTCCTTCCCCTCTGCTTGTGCTTCACACTTCATGCTGACATGCTTGACCTCTTCCCAGGAACACTAATAGGTCTGTTTTTACTGGAAATTTCTTTCTTGACAAGGCATCACTATTCAAGAAACAACAAAAATCTTTCATCACCTAACTAGTTCCGCTTTGAAATGTTACCTTCCCAACACGCTGGTCATGCCTCCAATTGAGGACTTCGCTATTTCTCAGTACTGTGGCTGGTACTGAACTACTCAAGAACAAATCCAAAAGGAAAAAAAAAAAAAGACTGAAAAAAGGGTACAGCTCTGCTGCCCTTTGATAAACTGTAGATCAGAAAACAGAAGAGATAGCTTTTGCACATGATGGCTGATAACCCCCAAAAGCACTGAACTCCAGTCAGTGAATGGAGAGCACACTAATCAAGTCCTGCCAGGCATGGGAAAATCAGAGAAGAAGGAGGAAAATGAACAAGGACAATACATGCTCCTCCTTATCCATGTATCTATACTGCCTTCACAAGCTCCTCTTGCAATTGCTGTTTGTTAACATTTTCTAACCATGGCAAATAACAAAAAAGCTTTAAAAAATTTAACTAAATTACCTAAAAGCTGTAACTGAGAAGGAGCAAAAGCCACCTGTGGACACCCACTAGGCAATCCAAGACCTGCTTTGCTGCCCATCTACCACTCACAGTTATGGGAGATGATTAAAGCGCCGATCCTCCTGTCCAAAACACTTCAACACCCACTCACATGCAACTGATGGCAAACTCTAGCAAGACAGCATTGCTAAAGAAAGTTCCAATGGGGTATGAAAAACTGATACTTTCTCTCTTTATAGGCATGTTAATCAGTCTGGTATGAGTCCATGTTTACCCAGTAGAGAAGGAAAAAGGAATTTTATGGTTAGGCCTCAGTCCTGCCCTTAACCCAATGGGAAACTGACACCAGGACCTTGATCTGTTTAAGTACTTCAGTATATATCTCCCTTTCCAAGACTAAAACCTTTCATTTAAAGGAAATCTTAATAAAAACCCTGCAGGACACTGGCTGCGGTCCATCCTGAGTGTTGTATTATGCACATATTTTATCTCTTCTAACATACTATGACTTTCAGGAAAAATCTTTTACTTTAGTTCTCTACATAAAACCATGTTCACCTTACCAGTCCATCCGAAGTCCCCACAGTGATTTACTAGTGGTGCCTTCCCCGGCACCCAGCTGAGGTCTGCAGGGATCACAGGGCAGGGTCTGAGCCCTTTCAGGCTGGCATAGCTGGGGGAAAAAAGGCAGTAAACAGGCAAGCAACTTCTCACAGCTGCTTTTGTGTGGCTCACTGAGGATCTGAATACACTATTGATTCCTTAGCACTAAAACAGATTTGTAGCCCCTGCGTGTGCAAGACAGATATCTCCTTCAACTCTAATCTCTAGCAGCTGTCAAAGACTTAAATGGCTTGTAGCTGGCTGGCATGCCAAAATCAACGAAGATTTTAGGCCTGCTTGCCTAAGGGGCAGCCTATGGAACAGGAACCAATGGAAGTCATTCTCCTGCCCTGAACACAGCTGGACAGGGCTTCCTAAATTTTTCAATGTATCAAGTGTCCAGACCATACCAGCAAAACAGACTAGAGAAAACAAGTGATTGCACCCCCAAGAATCCATGCCACCCAGAAACCCACCTGCCTCTATGGCTTCTTGTTGAGGATATACCCTCCCAACAATTTCAACGGGGCTCAAAGTGCAGTGGGATTACCCTTCTGTGGAACCTCCTGGAGGCACTACCACTACCACTGTCTCATCATAAAGTGAAGTGCTGTTAAAATGGAGGTAACCAGAATTTACTTGGTAATACTGAGGTGGCAGCATCATAACTTACATCTTCAGGTAGCAGTCTCTCACTGCTCCTAGTTGAAAATCTTGCTTTCAGTTAGGAAATAACTCAAGGGTGACTCTTTCTCTTTCAGGTAAAACTTATTGTTCACTAGCATTGAGCCAGGGAACACAGACATCACAGCTATCCTTGGTCAAGATATAGGCTCCCCTAGGGCAAAATACTCTCACAGTAGACTTTTGTACATAAGCATTTGTTCAACTTCCTGTACAAAAAAGTGACCAAAAATTTTTAACCAGTCCATCTGTTTCCCAGTGCCTACCTTGAAATAATCCTATCATGCTGGCTACTGGGTGAAACCTTCAACAGGATGGTGACATTTATTGGTAATGGTCCAATTTCCCTTTCAAGCAATGTTTGACAGGTGAGGAAATAATCCAAGGTTTTGACTGGGATGGTGTGACTAGGAACATAATGGAGCTCTTCTGAAAATGTATATTTTATTACTAAAACTATCCTTCAAAACATCCATGAAAGAAAAAAAGGGAGAAAAAGAAACTTTGTTGCACTGCCTCCTATTTGACAAAACATTCCCACATTAACAGCAATAAGCAAATTAATGATAAAGTTCACCCTCCAGAATTAAATTCCACAACAGGATGTTCTTATTTTTGTAAATGGATGCAAAGGAAACAGACACTGAGGAAAAACATGCATGCAGTGACATTTTCGCAGGAAACTTCACTGTAGTTAATTTAGATTCTAGATCGTATTATTGTGGTAAGAGACACATTCTGTTTTTCAGTAACTAAAACACACCAGGTTATCCTAACATGCCTCCAAACAGCATTCCCAAGTAGTCTGTACTATCTTCAAAAAGTTGCAAACAGTTAGGACTGCTTTATTGAAGAGAAAAAAGATAAACAAAACAAACAAACGAAAACCCCCCCCAGTTCTACTCACACGCTATTTATTTATTTTCAACAGTCTGCTTACACATAAAACGTCCCGGAGCCAAAATCAACCAGCTGGGCGGGTTACTAGCCGCGCTACTGGGCGCGGTGCCAGAGCTCCTTTCCTTCCCCTTTCTTTATTTTCCCCTTCGTACTTATTTATTTAATAACGGGGGGAAAAAGTAACCCCGAACCTCCGGGGAGGTGGGGGGCGGCACGGCGGAGCCTCTCACCTCCCGGGGGCTGCCGAGCAGGTCAGGGCAGCCTAGAAAGCGGCCGCCCCTCGCGTCCCCGCTGCGGTCCGAAGG
>VYXB01001212.1:244398-257787 GCA_013397135.1 Pachyramphus minor | reverse complement strand
AAAAAAAAAGAAAAAGGAAAGGAAACCCACCCTTAGTAACAGGGAGATCGGAAAAGAGGGTGCGTAACTGGCGAGGCTTCCCGCGCTGCTGGCGTGTCCCGGTGTCTGCCTACCCCCGCCCTTATCCGAAGTCCACAGCGTTAGTCCAGACATACAGTTATTCCCGCCCCTTCTTATCCCCTCTGGAGGTACAGGGGAAACTTGAGGCAATCTTAGGGAGCGATCCCCATCGCCCTGCTCGGAGGGGCTTCCCTGCTGGGAGTAGTTTTCAGGGCTGTGCTACTCGTGGAAAATGAGTGGCTGGGCAGGGCACGGGGTCGGTGCCAGTCCTCGTCTGGCTGTGATGGAGGTCTGGAAAAGTGCCCGACCCTCGCCTCACCCACAGGTGAGTAATCAAAGACAGGACTACTTTTAATTTTGAAAGAAAGAAGATAGTCAAAGACAGCAGCATCCAGACAGAACTCTGCCATAACAAGTGACAAGAAGGGTCAGAATCAATCGGATAAATTTATGGGGAAGATGGGGGGGCGGGGGGAGGGAATAGAGATTGTACACAGAGCACTAGGGCAAAAGGAATAATGGTTTGTTTTCTTTAATGCATAAGCATAATCTAAGTAGTGATACAAGCTTAATGCTAAGCTCACTAAAGCAAGCTTAATGCTGGAGCTAGAAACTGTTAATAGGTATTACTATGCAGTATCTAGGAACAAGCAGGGAGATGCACATGCATCACAGAAAGACACTGAAGGCTCATCCAAAGAACACCTACCAGCAAGCCCTAGAGTGAAATTACTATATTTCTGAGTGGTTGGGAAATCCTAGAGAGATTAAAGAGATGTCTGAACTGCTGTTCTTTGCATGTGTTGCCACTGGGTTGATGCTTCAGGAGATGGAGAATTGTGTTAGTGTGGGGCCCACACTAAGGACACAAATGGAGCACCACAAGTAGCTGTGGTTTGTGTAGTGGTTTTTGTAGTAGTGGTTTGTGTAGAAGACATGGTTGTCAGCTAACACATGGTGAATAGAGAAGAACACAACTAATGCCAGTCTTTATGGGGTTTTTTATAGAAAATAGGTCCTGGTAAACAGACAGTTTATTTCCTCGTTTTATATAATTATGTGTTAAATTGCCAGAGGCTTGAGTGGAATAGACTTCCGCTAGGTACTTGATTTAGTAAGAGAGAAAAAAGTGAAGACAACACAAAATTAATAAAGCNAGGACACAAATGGAGCACCACAAGTAGCTGTGGTTTGTGTAGTAGGCAGAAGACATGGTTGTTAGCTAACACATGGTGAATAGAGAAGAACACAACTAATGCCAGTCTTTATGGGGTTTTTTATAGAAAATAGGTCCTGGTAAACAGACAGTTTATTTCCTCGTTTTATATAATTATGTGTTAAATTGCCAGAGGCTTGAGTGGAATAGACTTCCGCTAGGTACTTGATTTAGTAAGAGAGAAAAAAGTGAAGACAACACAAAATTAATAAAGCACAAACAGATGAACAACTAAATGAAAAGCAGATCAATTGTTCAAGGAGCAGTAGCATTTAATGAAGGTGCTTCTGTTGGGGAGCTATGGGGAGGCTCGTCAATGTTTTCATCATCAATCTAGAAAAGCATTCTTTCAAACAGCTTTAAAAGACTACATAAATCATCACCAACAGCAATTTTAGACAGAATAAATATTACCAGCATGATAATGAGGACAAGGCAGTCACAGAGTTATCTGGATTATTTAATAAATTCAGCCCTTTCAAACAATTAAGTTTTAATAGGGTCAAAAAGAGAAAAATGCCAGACTTACAGGATGGAGCAACACTACCTACAGGGCCAAGGAGAGTATCTTAAAAAATTTCTCCATGTAGGAGCTTGGCAAAATTCAACACAAGCTCCAAAAGATAAACAAAACATACAAAAGGGACCTGATATCCACATACAGATGTGCAAACAGGAAAGGGGCAGTAGAAATCCCATTAGATAGTTCTGCTTTTTATCAGACAAAAAGTGCTGTCCTATGTTCAGTGTTGTCTGCCCCTTAAAAAACTGTTGGATGATGGGAGACAGCTCTAAAGAGATGAGATGGAAATTGCAGAAAGTGTTCTTGAACAAAAGATGTGAAGAAAGTTAGTGCCAATGCATTCAGGAAAGACTGATGTGCCGAGTTTGAACCTAACACTGCCTTTGCAAGGAGAGAATAGCATTGCAACAGTCCTGGATGTTCAAACACTGAAGGAAAGACTCTTTGCCTGACATCTCTAACTCCAGGCCCCGTACAAAGCATGGAGTTGAAGACAACTAAGTGCTACTCGTATAGAGACACCAGGCTGAATTATGCAGTGAGAGCCAAGGGTAAAGTAGGTGGTTTAGTGGTGCCTTCGTCCAACCCAAGGAAAGGCTTTCCGAAGGGCAGCTTGTTGAACAGACAATTTCTGTCATTTATTTCTTGGGATTTTTTTTTTAAATGCAATTTGGCACATTTATTTTTCTTACCTTGAAAAATTATTTTTAAAGGGTTTGTTTTGAGAAACTTGGGCTACCTCTTTGGAGTCACTTGTAAACAGGAAGATAAAAGTGTTCCTGTCTGCCTCTGGTGAATCTCATTAAATTTATCAGAGGAAATTGTGTTCTCCTGCTGCGTAAAAGCCCAGTTTATAATGCAAAAGTATATATCATCTGTCTGCTATGATTCACATGAAGTAATAAACTCTCCAAGGTCGATTTGTGAGCTGATAAAATGGGTTTAGTTAGCACATCCTAAGTTGAATTAGTTGCCAATTTCTTTTGGTTTGATTACTCTATTTGTTTGGGGTTTGTTTCTTCCTAAGTTAATTGAAGGTACTGACTTTCTTTTATATGTTTTCCCTACAGACACCTCCTTTTTAAGGGTTCTGTCTTCATACCTCAGCAATGCTCAGTGGTATGCTGTAGAACTAACCAGACATGGTTATGACTTCAGAAAGTAAGTAATGGAAGTTCTGCTAGGGAACATCAGTGTTGATTTATAATACTAACAGATTATAGGCATTATGCTGTATAGAATCAGAAAATGTAGCTTCTGCTTATAAAAGTTTCTTGTTCTGTAAACAAGAAACAGTTTACTTGCATTAGAAAATTTAAAGTTCTTATTAAAAAGGGATTTTTATTCATGATGGACAAGATAACTGCCAGCATCCAATACCAGCACAATAGATTCTTTATTCAGCTTTTGTAAAGTGGGCAAAAATAAATACTTTATTTTGATCCTGAATTGGGAATACTAGTTGAATATATAAAATGGTACTGGTGCATACAACAGTTATGTCTCTTTCTGCTTTATTTCCTGCCTAAAGATGCAAAGGAGCAATGTATACATCTCAAGTACTCACAGTCATTAAAGATCAAATTAGAAAAAACAATAGCACTTTTCTGCTGAAATCCTGCCTTTTAAGCCATTTGATTAAAGAATTCATCTTGTGACTCACTGATGGGAGGGAGTGAACCACAAATCCTCAAAACTGTACAAAAAGGTGTCTACCAATGTGTCCTATAAAAGAAAGCCAAGATATGACATTTCTTGTATGCAGAACTATATTTATGTAATTGCCTCCACACAGAAGAGATTTTATCACCCAACTGACATTCCCATTTGAGCATCCACACAAAATACATACATTTAATATTCAGTTGTCTGTAAACTTTTATTCTGCAGTATGATACAAGTGTTCTTATCTGTGCATTAAATTTCTTGCCATTGTTGGCAGTTGGCATTTAGAACAGGTAAAAGTTTAAGGGTACAACAGTGTTCGATAACAACTGATTTTAGCAGAGATTTGAGATTACAATTATGTAGATAAAATACACCTTTATTTGCTATAATTTCTTTTCTTTTCTTTTAGGATTTAGATGAATTTATCTGTGATGTGTTAAGATGTATATTCCACTTTTCCTTTAAACAGCTAAGACGATAAAACACGCAAATGGATTGCCCAGCATTTTGTAGCTATTGTAGTCTTCTGGAATTCCTGGAAATCCATAATTGCAAGCAAAGCAAAAATGGGGAGGGAAGATGAAAGTGAGAATTTCAGGATTAGAATTTCCATGACCATTTTATCCACAGCTAGTCTTGTACTGAAGGAAATACTGTAACAAGATGTTGAAACGTCCCAAGGAAGGTGGAGAAGCTGATGGGTACAACAGTTGCCAGTGTGTCATGCCAGACTGTTCTCATACATCAGCATCAATGGGTTTCCTGGACCCAATGTCCCAGTTAGATTTGAAATTTCAGTGTCAGTAATAATACTGCAGTTATCTGATTGCCTCATGCTACACACACAGTCCTTCCCTTCTTGTCCCAAGTTATTGTGTTGACTACTGATAAATAGACACTCTGCTGACCCTCAAGAACTGAAATATTCTATCAAAACAGGAAGAATAACTTCTTCATGAATTTCAGAAGTGTTTGTAAAACAAGAATATTGCACTTGTCTAAATGACAGATACGAGATCTCTTCATCAAAGACGATGTGAAGCTTCCAAATTGTTCCAAAGTTAGAATGAAATAACACACACAATAATCTGTCACACATATCAAAGAGCGAATTTCTTCCCATCAATAAAGTTTCAAAGACAGCTCTATTTCAGTGTGTTTACTATACTGAGCTGATGGATAGCAATAGATGACCTACAACTTTTAGGATGCTGTTGCAGTCTTTAAAGTTCTGTAGGCTTGTATAAAGTAACGAGGCATTTTAGAAAGGTGAATTTGTATAACTATTCTTTCAGTCACTGAGATTAATTTATGTCACTAAATATAACAGAAGCTACAGGGAGAGGCTATCACATTTAATCCCAGGACTCATGATGCAGGACTGGCAGACACATTCAGCCTTATAACAGGAAAAAATTTTAGCTGGGTGCTTATCAAGATAAACCAAGAGGATGGCACTCAGTCTAGAACAAAAATGATGCAGACAGGTGGTCCTCCCACCCCTCCCACCCACAACTCCTGTCAGTATGCAGAACTGCTGAAAGATGAGCAGCACAGTGTCCAGCAGGCTGCAATGCTGTATGATTCAATGAACAAAGCCAAGTTTATGGCATGAGCAAACACAAGCAAGAAGCTAGATAATATTTTTAGTCATGGGTCACACTAAGGTTTATAACGATGACATTAAATTTGTACCTACCTGTAGAAAACCTGCAATTACAAAACGGAAGAGTTTGGGGAGTGTACCTCCAAAATCAGTTTGTGTGCTTAAGACTGAAACATCAGTTGTGCTTGAGCAAAAGTCTAGTTCTGTTTTCTGTGAAACTGAATGCCATTTGGCACTGTCAAAATAAAGTCAAGGCCGCAATCATGGATTATGCTGGCATTGTATGGGGAACTTAGGCCATTTCCTTTTAATAACCAGTGACTTTTTTAATAACCCTACATTATTCTCTCATTTGAAAATATTTTGAAATATTTTTCTGTGTCCTTGTTTTACTTTGACTTAGCAATGCTATGTTCTCATCAGTGTCACCTCCCATTTTCAATGCCCACATATTAGGGCAAAAAATGAACTTGAAATCTTCTTTAAAAAAGAGGCTGTTGTCTTTGTCAGTGATAATCACCAGTCTTCCTTCCTCATAAAAACCCATTGTACATAGTATCTACATAGTATAATGGAAGGCAACTACACAGAACTGAGAGGAGCTTCTGTAGTTCAGTCTCTAAATTTGGAAGCTAGAGGTTCAAAGCCTTGGATCAGAGGAGTTAATATGCAAATGAGGGCTATCCTGATTAAAACATATAACAGAGATTTCTTGGATGAGACTTGCTTGTACACATTATGATTGCACTGGGTGACAGGTAGCAAGGCTTTTACCTATGGAAGATCTGAGGGGCTCAGACTTGTTTTAGTATTCAGGTGATCTCGACTCCTATTTCAATGCCTGTTCTTACTCATCCTTACCAGCTCTTTGCCATCACAGGCAGGAAAAACAGCACAGCTGGACAAACTCATTCCTGGTGATTTGGCACAGACAGGTTTTCTTTCTGCTCACAAATTGTTTGCAAATAGGTTCTGCACTTGCGAACCTGTTTGCTGCTCTAAATTATTCACCATAACAGCTTGCAAGTCAGTTTTAGACACTGGGAAGCAGGTAAACAATTCATGGCAACAGCAGTTCAATAATTTATTATCTAGGTGTGTGCTAGATGTCCTCAGCTGTGGGCCTCTCTTTGTGCTCTCTGACTCAGGGGTTTTACCTGTACCTAGAAGAAACTTCCACAACAGCACATCAAAATGATTTTAAATGGTTAGTAATGAATGCTTATGGATCAACTGTGCAGTTTTATCATCTGATCTGTGACTTTCTTCTGTTGTACCCTTTAACTTAACCTTGCTCTTGCCTATATTAAGTAACTGTGTGGAAAATTTTTATAGGAAAGACTTCTACAGACTTGAACATTGCAAGTATGTCGAAAAATCTTCATTTTAATAATAGTTTGAAGTTTCTTGTGATACTGTACACACTGAGCTTTTGAAGTAATTTACATAATGTGTGCGGTTGAAAGGCAGAAAATGAAGGAAAATGGTCCCAACACAAACATTTTGGGTATCATGGAGAGCAGATTTACTCATCTCCTGTGCATGCTCCTCAGCTTCAGAAGCTGTCCTACACCCCCTCTGTGCTTCCTTCCTACATTTCAGTTTCTACATGCTTCATCCCCATTCCACTTCTACTCCACAATATCTTTCAAAAATGTTTTCTTTCCTATTGTTCCTTAAAGGCAAATTCTAAAACTTTATATCCTTCTGAGTTTTTTGACTTTTTTCTTCATCCCACGGTTGTTGCTAATGTTTATTTACTTTGCTTGTGATGATCTGAAGTCAGTTCCCTTGCTTTGCTTCATCAAGCCTGGCCTACACAGGAACCTTTTTTTTCTCACAGACCCAGAGGATTTCATGACTTATTTGGAGTATTTCACTGCTTATTTGGAGTATTATTTGGAGATTCAAATCTCTGAAATCTCTGATTTCACAGATTTTGAAATCTACTGTTTCAAAAGTTATCAGATGCCTGAAGACTTCCGATGTAAACAGAAGAAGTGGTGTAATGCAGATTTTGGAGAACATCTTGTGCAATATTATGAAAAGTGAACAAATGAGAGATTCAGACTCTGATTAAGCAGACCCTTCTGACCCTGTGTTGTGTTTTTTTAATTTGAATTTACTGAAAATTAATATGCTATAAGAAATGTGTGTTATTCAGGGAAAGGATCTTATCTTCTTTCAAAAAGGGTTAAGCATTGTGCAGTTTATGCTAGAAAAATCTACCTCTCTTTGTTTAAAGCACCAAGGGGAACTGACATACCAGATCACATTGTGTTCCTAATCCTAGAACAGATATTCCTGAAAACAACATGAAGAACATCCCTGAAGTCTGTAAGGTCTCACCCTAATACTTAATAATTTAAATGCCATAGTCCTGGTTTAGAGTTGAAACCTTAAATTTTCTAAAACTCTTCCGCATGCTTCTGAGTGTTAACAACAAAAACTCTCGATACCAATGTTGTTCATACATGATCATTTCCCTTGTGCCTAATACTGACTCCTGGATCCCAAAACCTCCTATTGCATGGTGCCTCACTGTGCAGTGGCAGCTCTGTGACAGCACAGGACAGCATTTCCTTTCCAGGCAGAAAATAACCATCAGACATTTTCCAATCAACAGTGTGTTTGTCACCAGATATCAATTTTGTCCAGGGTTACAGATTTATGATGAAAGACAAAAAATTATTTAAAAAATTATAAAATTATTAAATTAAAAATTATAAATAGTATTCTGCCTGTCCTAGTTCAAGCCACTGGGGACGAAGAAAGCAATGGTGTAACAATGACATACTGGAGTGTAGAGTTCCTCAATAGCCATGTTGCTGCCAGGTTTTCAAAGGCTTTAGCTGCTTCAAGTTTGTATCACTAGCTACAATAAGCAGAGTGAACATGCCCCTTTACTGATACAAGCTGGCATGTCCCCAGCAGAGAAGATGAAGTAGAGCAGCCAAAGGCAGCTGGAGGCCTGTTCTTACTGGAGGACACCACCTTTCCTCTCCACCTCTTCTCTCAAGGCCTGTTGCACCTTGCATTGTGTTTACTACAGCAGTGCTAAGGGTACTGGAGTTCCCTAATTCATCATTTTAAGGAAAGGCTCCTACTGGCTGGAGTAGCTCCCCTTAGGCATTTTTTCTCTCTCATGTCTGGGTTTAACAGCAGCTTCTGACTGCCTTCTGGCTGCTTCAGCAGCAAAGCCCAATTATCTGGGAGAACTTCTGTGCTCTCCAGCCTGTCCAGCAATGCCTCCTCACTCCAGAGAAGTCTGCCATGATACTGGTCCAGCTGCACTAACCATTTTCCTTGGAAAAACACAGCTTTCTGCTCTTCAGGGCATGTGTGGTGGTTGCTGGCTGTGGCCTTCCCTCTACATTTCCAAGCTCCTTAATGAATCACTGCTTTTTGGCACCAAAGCAAAATAAACACATCATTTTGGATGCCTTTGCCAAACGTATGTACACTTGGAGCAGGTTTTGAATGATAGAAAGCAAAAGGCTTAATGAAATGTGCAGGCTGTGTAGCTCAAAGTTGCAAAAGAGCAGAAAATATGAAACTGAAGATCACAACAGTGTCATTAGCCCCCAAAATTGTTCAGATCTTGTATATTTTTTGGAACACATGGAGGGCACTTAATAGTAGTGGGTCCACTACAGCCTAACGAGGGAAAAACAGTAATAGAAAGCAGCATAGGGGTGCAGGATCACCCATCAGCATGACGGTTAGATGCCTACCCCTTTCCTTTCCCTCTCCCTTTTCTTTTCTTTTTGTTTCTTTCTCTTCTGTTTAATAACTGATTCAGTGTAACTACACATAGCACAGCAGATTTTTACACTGATGCTTCCTAGCCTATGTGAAGGGGGAAAAGCTTCAACAAAAACTTTGGCAGGCACACTGAATGAAGTTCCTCAGTTGCTCAAGCCACTTGTGTGTACATACCCTGCCATGCACTTTTGCCCTTTCAAAGTGCCCGAGCCTGTCCACAACTTCAACAACATCCCGTTGCTCTTGCTGATAAGAGTCAGACTTTTTCCTCAAAACTTTTGAGAAAAAGTTTTGAAAATGTTTGGCACCACTGTTTGTCTAGTTCCTCTCCATTCAATCAGATTTTAGAATGAATTTAAATGTATTGCTGGACTATAATTAGCTCTGAAGGGCAAAAGTCCACAGGGGACCAGCTCTTTCCTGTTTAAATGGGCAGCTGTAAAGAACACTACCTTAAACAATATCCTGAATGACAGCAAAGTTTCAAACATGAACCCCTGCCTGATTAACTCCCAAAAATCAGAATAAACTCTGCCTCTGACAAATCAAAGCTCTTCCCTATGGTTTACTACAGAAGTATCTAGACCAAAATACAAGTTTAAGCCTTCAGTTTAATTTGCCTCCATGCTTCTGCTATTATGAAAATGTGGAGTTTTTTTACCCTACTGGGAAAATGCATTTTTTCCACTCTCCCATGACTCAAAAACATCTGAAAGATTCTTCCTCAAAGCTTAAGAAAAAGAAGAGGGAAAAACTTCACCTTTTGGCAAAGATACAGATGGAAATTTTTGACTCAAAAGAGGATTTTCAAAATAAAATAAAAGAAGCATGTAAAAACAAGGGGTTATAATGGAAACTATTTTCATAGCCAGCTCTAAAGTAAGAACTGCTGTTCCAGAGACACATGGTACTGCTGAAAACATTGGTTTGAAGCCAAAACCCCTACCATGCTAGTGGAATCCGGAAGCACTACAATATTAAATACACCTCAAAATATATGTCAGACATCTCCCTGTGTCTGTTCCACTTATTCTTCACAGCAAGACACCATACACTTAATTCATCAGTGTCTGCAGAGTAACAGAATAAAGGGTTGGCGGCAGATGTTTTTTCCTGCACCACACTCGCCGAATGGTCTTCTGGAAGACTGGGCTTATTATCCCCATTTTGCAAATATTGAGCCAATATCCACTTTCCATCTGCAGCACTTACACAACATCTGTTATTACAGCGTGTGAGCACCTCTCACTGGTCCTAGGGAAGTGTTATGATCCCCAAGGTACGATTTCCACATTTCATTTGGAGTGATGGGAGGAGGGAGCATGCTACTAAAAGGATGAGGACATCCTGCTCAGCTGCACTCCTCCTTGGCAGAGTCTTCTGCCTTTGGTCTGCGTCTTCTAGCTGCTTCAGTGCAGTTGGCCTGGCCCTGGGCAGTTTTCTATCATGGAAAACTCTGCTCTGGTGAGACCCCATCTGGAGTACTGTGTCCAGTACTATGACTCACTCTGGGGTCCTCAGCACATGAAAGACATGGACCTGTTGGAGCAAGTCCAGAGGAGGGCCATGTAGACGATTAGAGGGATGGAGCATTTCTCATATGAAGACTTGCTAAGAGAGCTGGGGTTGTTCAGCCTAGAGAAGAGAAGGCTCAGGGGAGACCTTATAGCACCTTCCAGTACCTAAAGGGAGCCTAGAAGAGAGCTGGTGAGGGACTTTTTCCAAGGGCATATGGAGATAGGACAAGGGGGAAATGGCTTTAAGCTGAAAGAGCTTTAGACTAAATATCAGGAAGACATCTTTCACTATAAGGGTGTTGAGACACTGAACAGATAGCCCAGAGAGTTGGCAGGTGTCCCATCCCTGGAAATATTTAAGGCTGGACAGAGCTCTGAGCAACCTGATCTAGTTGAAGATGGCCTTGCTCATTGCAGGGGAGTTGGACTAATAACCTTTCAGAGTTCCCTTCCAACCCAAGTTATTCAGTGATCCTTTTGCTCCTACCACAATTACAGCTTGGCCTGCATCTTTGCTGATCCATAAGAAAGACCACAGCCAGTTGTAAGTGTCCTAATCAAACATGTAAAATGAATCTTCTGCTTTTATTCTGACTGTCTTTCCTACAGATTTGAGGCTTTTGCTCACAGTTCTTGCCTTGCAATAACATGCAAACACCAAATGACAGTTTTCCTGGGAGTGAGGCTGGTGGACTGTGCCCTTTTGCCACCTTCAGGTTCACAGAAGTGTAACAGGAAAGCCGTCCCTGCTGGTCTGGCCCCAGCTCCCCACAAGGCTCTTTGTAAGGGCTGGTGGGTCAATCTGAAGGAGATCCACAGGGCTCACAGACAGCAGTCACAGGCAAGCAAGGGGGACTGGCAAAGCACACAGCCTACTCTGCCAAGGAAGAGCAGGCAGCCATGGGATTCATAACACCTCAGGAATGGGGATGTGTTCTGTGTGCATTGACTGGGGTGGCTGGGCCCTTTAAGTGGTGCTGTCCAAAAGTGCTTTAAGTGTCAAAAAGGTATGATTGGTTCAAAGACACAATTAGATCCAATATCATGCTTCATGCACACCACCCACCTCCCCCTCTCCAAGCAATTATGTGGGGTTTTGTTCCGAACCCTCAGAGTCAGCTGCTTTTCTTCTCCAAAGTGGAGGTAGCTGTCTTTGTAACAGGTTTTACACACCATTAGTTTCTAAAGCTATCCTTGATGTTGGGAAGCATATCATCCCATTTTAACTTCCATATGTCCAAGTGTGCATGGCTGTGTATGGGGAAGGCTATAAAGGGTTGGGTTTTGCACCCTTGCCAGCATGCTGTAGCAGAATTCTTATCTAGTAACCTACTAGCATTTTAACCAGGAAGAAAGCCTGGTCAGCTTTGCCTCCAGCTCCTCCCATATGTGTGGCATTTGGTCTTCACACGGTGAATGTATAAATCAAGTGTCAATCTGCGAGTCTCATTTTGCTTTTTAAATTCTTGTGTGTTATTCATTGACTTGCTGGTGATGAGAGAAACCAGGATGCTTTAACCACACTAGTCCTGGAGGTCTTTTTTGTGCTGATCCAGATCATGTTTAGCTCAGGTTCATTCAGTTGCGAACCCCACACATAAGGAAACTAAAACAATTATATGAAGTAAGACAGGAATACCAAAAGTGCTTTTACCAAGACTAAACATCAATATTACACTTTTTTTCTAACTACCTGTTTAATACAGCATATCATTAATGCAGCACATTTAGTTAGTTCAAATGTACAAATTTCATTAAATTATAATTCAGCAACATTAAAGCCAGATGGGCTGCAGTGGGGGAAATGCAGATACTTTTAAAGCTGATGTAAATGAAATATTATTGTTTTCAGCTACAATCATATTAAATTGAGTCAACAGAAGTTTTCACAGAAATGCTCAGGAAGATAGCTTCTCTTTAAGGAAAATCCATTTCAAAAAAATAGTACTTCAGATATTTTCATGGTTCTGTGGCTCATTGAATTACATTCCCATATAGAAGCAGTAAAGCTCGTGGGAGAGCCAGTAACAAGACCTTTACTGGTATGTCACTTACTAGGAGAAAAAGGTCTTAATTTTACAGTGCTTTCTGTAAGTATTTGACTGTAGAAAACATTAACCCAAGAAGAGCCATTGTGAAAGGAAGAAAATACCCATTTCCAAAAACATGACTTGCTTGGGGAACCCTCAATGCCTCCTTCACAATCCTTGGCATCACTGGAAGCCAGACTGCAATGTCAAGCTCCCTCTAAAACCCTGTGTGGGTCCAAGGCACAGCCACATGCCATGCAGGAGTGCCTTCATGGGCACTGCAAATAGCATCCACTGGGTTCTCTGGATGAAAGGCAAATGCCTTTGGTTGTGGGGTATGAACCATAAAATCCAGCTTGGCATTATGCTTCAGTACTTTCTGTAAAGTCACTTAGAGAACTGTGCTATCCGGTGGAAAAAAAAGAAGATACCCTACATAAGACACACTCCCTCCATTTTTCATTTTAAACAGTTACCCTTTCCAGAAAACCTGAGATATTTCCATATTAGCTGTGGGCCACAGTAAAAATTGTTTTCCCCCAAAAGAGTAATTAAAAGTCTATATAAAGTCTCACCTACTCAGGTGATGTTGCAGGATGAAGGGTGCTCCTAAGCATTCTCAAGCACAGATCCCACTCAAATTACTAAAATACAATGCAAGATGTCAGAGTCTTTGTTTTCACACGAACTGCACAGTAATTATGAACCACAACCTTGATTCACACATGGTGATAAAACCCAGTGCCTGTAAATTTATGAATGTAGCTGGCAGCCATTATATAAATTCTGTGGAGGTCAGGTCAATGGTCCTTTCTTTGTTTATTCCTCTTATTTAATGATCCATTGCTGGAGACAGACTGAAAACTTTCAGAATGTTTTACAACATATTTATGTGGCCAAGTGTGTCCTGTGCTTTCCATCCCCATTATCATGATATTCTGAACATAAATCAGAGTGCAATATGTAGAATTAACCTTTGAGGAAAGCACAGAGCAGCTTTTTTT
>VYXB01001212.1:194800-244352 GCA_013397135.1 Pachyramphus minor | reverse complement strand
CCCTAAATAATATATACCTAGAAAATACTTCTTCCTTTCTAGAGCAGACTTTAAGAGAGATTGCCTTTGGTTAAGGGATGAAATAAGACCACTTTAGTTTTGTGCAGCTGAATTCCACGAAAGCCAAATGTCCCAGCATGGGATATTACACCTGGATCCAGGGAGACTTTCCTTCAATTAAAGACAAAGTGTGGTTAAAATCACATGACATTGTTAGGGTTCAGATCCTCACAGCTCAAGCTAATCAAAGTTAATTTTTTTTAAAGGTGTGGAGACTTAACCCTTGCTTAGCACTCAGTACTAACTCCAGGCCTCACAAGGCAGGTCATGTCTATGGACAAGGGCTGGATCAATTTAAGTAAAATCATTAATAAAGTGATGTATGTATAATCATGCATATATCCCTTATAGATATGCTAAACTGATGCAAGTCAGTGGAAAAAGCTACAAATTTTCTTGTGTGGCCAGCCCCACTGAAAACTTTCTTTGTGCATAGATGTTTGTGTTAAACCATCCTATTAATCTTACAAAATTTTTAGAAGTCTGAATAGGAGTTCCAGCAGAGAGACTTCCTGCAATTCAAATCCATGGACTGTAAGAGGTATGGAAAGGAAGAGGTCTATTTACCAGTCTAATAGAAAGAAAATTAATTATCTGAATTTTAAGGTATTTTGTTACTAAACTAGTAGGTGAAAAATTATGGTCATAGCAACCCATACACATCTGGCATTTCCTTGCATTATGATAGCTATTTTATAAGTTTTTATTTTATTTTATAAGGTTTTATAAGTTATGATAAATATTAGTTGGTTCTCTAAGTAATTTGCCCCATCAAGATATGCCCTAATATGAGATAACTGGATCCACAATTCATTCAAACCATTTTTTGTTTGTATAAGTTGTGTAGCAACATTGGTTAACTAATGGATCACATCATCCTAGTAAAGAAAAATCCGTACCTTTTCTGAAGTTATTTTAGGCTTGTTTATGTGTTAATTTTTACACCAAACATAATTGGTCTGACTGGAAGGGCCTTTCTGACTGCAAGCTATTCCAAGTGATGTGACATTACATACCTCCCAGGCTGAGCTCACAAAAAGCTGAGCCAGTTTAAAGGACAAAAGACAACCCAGTGTATGATGAGCATGACCTTCTTCACAGACAGAACATTTACGTGCATACGTCATTAGTCTGCTGCTCATAGCCTGGTACTGAACTGCTACAATGAGACATCATTGAGCTCCTCTTTGGTGCTGTTTCACTGAAGTCACTAAAACATACTTCACTGACAATCAGGTTTATACTTAGTATATTACGAATCCATGGTGCAGTAAATGACTTTAAGACTTCAGCACGTGTGCAGCAAGTGGCTGTGTAGGAGCTCCGAGACTCCTTGTTTTCCCTGGCAAGGTACTTGATCACCGTTTGTATCATCTCACATACCATGCAAGGCCTTGGGCTATGTATTTTTCACACACATGAAAAATCCTACTACCATTAAAATTGCAATCAAGCCTTTATGAAAGCTCTACTACCAACATCAGACTATGCATTTTTGGAGATTAAATGTATCAATATAATTGCCACATCATAAAATAGCAAAAAAGAAAGCAAGCATCAGTGTCCTTAGGTATAAAATTGATTTCTTCCTGGAAGATTCCAAGTTTTGAGAGTTACAACAAAATTCCACGTGCTCCATCTTATCCAATTCTTCTTCTTGTGCAGTTTCAATTGGCCCTTAAAAAGCTGGCACATTTTATTACATTAGAACTCAATCTAAGAAACCTGAACACATGTTCATGCTTCACTGCTCACTGGTTATTAGGACAATCTGCAGGAATCAACATTACAATAGCGCATTGTTTGTGAATGTGAGCAAAAGGTTACAACAACAGCCTGAACCCAGACCTGACTCCTTGACTCCTCCTCCCTTTGCTGTGAAGAGTGCACATGTTGTGTGTGGTAGCTATTTCCATTATGGTCAGTCTTTTCTGCCTTTTGTTGCACCCCAGGGGAGAAGAAGGTACAGCAGGAGCACGTTTATCCAGAAAATACTGAGTAGCTGGAACAGTGTGTTCTGTAACAGGTGACCGGTTATGGTGTAAAGTGAACCTCAGGCTCCTCATCATTGCAAGATTTGAGTACCTCACAGTTCCCAGCAAACAGATCTGCTACAGGCATAATCTGGGGGGTAACAGGATGGTTCTGTGAGAAATTATTTCCTTTAACTGAAATGTGCTTGGATCCACAAACTCTGAGTCCCACAGCGCTGAACACCCTCCTTCATTGCTGCCCAGCCACACAGGCATTCAATTACCCGTATATTGAGCTTTAATCCTTGGTAACTAAACGTCCACTTAGGGTTACCACTGCAGCTGTCTGCACCATAGCAGTGCCCTATTAGCATTTGCACTGTTCGAGAAATGGTGCCCAGTCCCTTTTAAAGAGTTCTGGAGAGCAGTCTGAAGGCTGTGCTTTTTGAGGAGCCTTTTCAAGAGATATTGAGCTGTCAAAAGAAGGAATGTTTGGGTCCTCATTGGGTCCCCATTCCCAAGAGATGAGCTTAGACAACACAGTGCTGGGTAGTGAGATTGCCTGTCATCTGTGTTACAGGGGCTCTATTTCCAGACCAGATCCCACACAGGACCAGCATTTAGCTGGAGAGGACTCTTTCTCTCCATCCACACAGTAGCTTGGGCAGGATGCAGAACAGTTTGGGGGTTCTTGACTCTTTACTGCCTGAAGGGATTACTTCCTGCTTCTCTGACCTTCCAATAGTGTAAATAATCTGATCTGTTTGTTGGTATAATACCAGTATTTGGGGACTTTTGTCCTGCCAGCTGCAGGGGGGAAACACTGGTGATGCTTTGGCATGGGGAATAAAGCACTGTTAGCATCTCTCTATACCACTTTGGCATGGGGCTGGGCTGTTATTTCTAGTCCTCCTAGTCCTCCTTCCATAAAAAATAAAGTACTTCTGCATTTTAAGTAGGTACAGAGTAGGACAGGTGAGGGCCTTAATCAGAAGGCTGTATTATCATATATGTAGTTTATTTGAGGTCTAAAGAACTTGTTATTTTATACACTGTGGAGCTTGAAGACACTGTCTGCACGCTCCACCAACAGTGCTCACCCTCACCATAACACACTCTGCTGCCTCCCTCCAGTTCTTTTGTCCCAGGAGGCCTCTTCTGGCAGGGGGTGCCCTGTAATGCAGGATTCTTAGGTGCCACACAAAGAATGACATCATAAACTGAAGGACAGGACTTAAAGGACTTGATAATTTTTTAAACAATAAAATTTAAGAAAACACTAGAGTACAGAGGAGAAAGCTGTACCACCTGCATAAAGCAATGGTAATAAGACTGTATGAAGTATTGCCTTGCAGTATGAAGAGCAGCAATAATCTACCTCCTAAACAGCCAGATTCAGCCAGTGAAACCTTCCTATTAGGCATAATACCAGGTTTAGCTATGGTCTTCGTTGCAGCCCTGTATGAGTTCCAGCTACAGTGTCAGGCTAACAGCAACACTGAGGAATGAGGATGGTGCCCAATTTGGAATAATGCCAAAATCTGCCCTCCGTTGGTGTGAGTGGATATAAATTACTGAATTGCTTCTGGCTTACTCCTACCTGCCCGTCTCACCAGTACTTTACCACCTAAAAGAAACATGAGTTAATGCTTTGTACAGGAACTCTGGCTGGTGCTGACTCTGGGGTGATGAGAAAGAACCAAATACTTTTCATTTAGCCACATGTGCACTGAAAAACATTATAACGGGCATTATTTCAACACGCTTTTCTCCTGCCGAGAAGTCAGGGTAGCCAAGGCTTGTATGTGTCAGCCATACTGTTCCGTTGTGCCTGACAGGTGGCAATTAAGGCAGATGCAGCTAGCCCCAGTGGAAACAAAGCCTTTATTAAAACTGGAAGGAGAAATTCTGAGTGTTGATTAGGAAGCATCCTGCTGGAGGCTTTCCAGCACCTGGGACCCCTCATTTCCAGCCTTTTTAGCAGTCTGTCTGCTGTAAGTTGTGCAGTATTGTTTTTCCCTTGTTCTATTTAATAGTCACCTTCCTTTTTCAAACCTGAAATATATTCAGAATCATCCATTACCAATATTTAAATATAATACACACACACACACACACATGTTAATATATAAATGTATTATGGTTCCCAACAATGTACCTCTACAGATAGATATTGGTGATATTTAGTCATAGGTGGGAACAAAGTTCAAACTAGTATTTTCCAGTAAGAAACATTAAGACAGTTTTCTTTGTAGCATTATTATAGTTAGAAAGCTGCAAAGGGATTTTAGGTTGAGGTGCAAAGTAGGTTCAGAATATTAGGAAATTTGACAAAACAGTAGCTCAGAGTGCATAGTTACAAGGCTTTCCTGAATCCTCCTCGGATTTTTGTGTTTCAAGGAAGACATGGGACACCCAAGATTACTCTATATCCCAGGAGCAGTCACTCTAGTGCTCCAGCTAGAACAAGACAACATCTTTCCATATTGCAAATACATTTGAAGAGTACATAAGCTCTCTGAGACAGAGCTCATCAGCTGAATGTGTTGTTCCAGCATAACGCTATTGTTATGCAACTATCTTGGAAAAGGGAGCCCCTGGTGGTCTAGTGGTTAAGGACACGGCACTGTAACTGCCGAGGCCCGGGTTCGATTCCCGGTCGGGGAAACTCCCCGGGTAGGCGGAGCCCGTTAGCCCTGTAAGGCATCCACCTACGTCCTGAGGACCTCGCTGCCACTGTCCAAGCTCGCTTGGCCCCGGCAGATGAACCTTAGGATTAAAGGGTGGGCTCAGTTCTGCGCACACTGTGTCCCACCTAAAATAAATCCAATGCGCAGGCTGGAAGGTGTACTAAGACCTTCCACAGATCTTCGTTCGCGAAGGCTGGCCATACATACATCTTGGAAAATCACTGCTTCTCAATACTGATCCTCCCCATCTGTAACTAAGATCTAATTAGTTTTTCCCCTGTCATATGGCCTTTCCTTTGTCCAAACTGGACACATTGCTTTCTTGCGTAAAAATAGTTTAATATTTTCTTGCCAGTCAGTGCTAGTAGCATCATACAGCCTGGAGCAAGAGCCAGTTCTTGCTGGATACCTCCTGAACCACACCTGATGTGTGACAATGATTTCCTAAATACACTTGTATTTTGAAGCCTGGCATTTGGACACCGAATAACCCATTTGATACATAACATATTGGGTTTGTATCATTTTAGGTTCTACACACCAGAATCAAGCCAAGCATCTTCTACTGCAGCAAGATGGATAGATGAAATAATTCCCTCAAACCTGTTTTTCTCCAACCCATGTTAATTGGAATTATTTATATTCAATCTCTTAACTCTTTCTGGCTCGGTCACTGTATTATCTGTTTCACATTTTTGCCTGGGACTGATGTGAGATTCACCAGCTATGCTTATGAGTCTACCACATTTACTCCCTTTAAAAATTGTTGCAACACAGATTAATTCCTTCAAAAGCATGAAGTTCTCTCAGAATGGAGACCACGGGGGGTACATTGTGTGCCCTACCTGGTTACCCTCAGAAGAGGAGTGATTCTGAGCCCAGGTAACTCGTTGCCTTCCCAGCACACAAACAGAAGGCCAGAAAGCTCTGCCAGTTCCATCTCTGGGCTACAAAACAAACTGCAGCTCTGTGCCTTTGTGTGGCCAACGAATTGTGGCTCTTTTGTAGTGCTCTCCCTACCACTACTATAGACTTAAATGTTTTGCAACAAGTTGAGACCTCCCTACCCTATCTGCATTCCTCCTACACATATAGTAAAGGTCCACCTATACTAAAGGTCCACCTAGCCAAGCACTCTATCTCCAAGAGTGTCCCTAAGCATTCCCAGACTTTCCACAGGGTCTGTGCAGTTGCTGAATGCAAGTCAGTCCTCTATGTGCCCAGGAGTGTGCTGTTGTGCTTGGAAAACATTTTTGCTCTTGTGTGTTTGCAACGTCTCATGAACTGCATAAAGCACAGGATGCAGCTGTCCATAAATACTATGAGAAGACGACTTGTTCTATAAATGGACACATAATGGAATTTGATTTAATGTAATGAAATAGGAGGAAAAAATTGGGAGCAAAGGGGAAGTGTCGATATGCTTAAGGATGGTAAATATCTTGGACTAGACACCTTTGACAGAGAAAACACTGAAATAACTTAGGGATCACTTCTCATCTGTGGGAAGTCCTTTTATACCAGTTCTAATTTCTGACATTTGGGTCTAGCCAGTGTCACCACGGAGCTGGCAAGGAGGGAAACCATGAGGCATGTGACAATATTTGCTTTTTCTCTCAGCTGAGAGGAAGCCCAGTTTGATACAGGTAAGTGTTCTCTTATCATTTTGTTTCTCTTTCTAGAAACAAAGCTGCTGTCAAGATCTCACCCACTCCTCCTTCCAAATAGTACACGACAGCTAATGGATGATCCATGGTGGGAGCAGTCTAAACTAGCAATGCCTACGCTGTCTTACCAGGCCTAAAACTGTGCTGAGAAGACTCAGAGAAACCCTGTATTTGAGCACAGCAACCTACTTTCATGACATCAGTCACAGAACTGGAGCTCTGGTGTACAGTGCACAGCAGGATCGAGGGAAGTACAGGGGAACATAAGTACTCCAAATTCCTCTGCAAAGCCACGGGAAAGCTTTACGGTTGCCAAGTTACTAATATCATCAAAATACTTATTTTCCTTTTTCATTCTGCCCATAGTACACTGTGACTATGAAAATGGGCAGAAGGAAGAAAATAAAATTAAATAAACCCCGCTGATGCAGTTTCACGCTGAGAATGCAGACTAGCATGGGAATGTGAAAATGAAGGGGACCACAGCAGTTATCAGGACCAATCCAACGTGGGAGCAGGCAACAGAGGCTTTGCTGTGGGAAGCATCACTTTTGCATTCCTTGAATACTTAGGTGCTTCCTGATAAGCTGTAAAAGGCAAAGATGTAAAAGACAAGTGTGGTGTGCTAGAAGAAGAGAAAAAGAAAGTCTGAGGTCCCACTCCATCAGCAATGTTCTGAGAAGTTTATTTGTCTTGTTTTTCAGGCAAGAACATATCAGCTGCCTTTCACACAGTGTCAACTCTCTTTTCCATTAGCAATATGATCTACTGCCTGAGATAGCACTTAGTGGTCTGGAGGAAAAGCTTAAAGGCAGAGCAGAGGAAGAGGAGATCGCCGCAAGAGGCAACAATGCCACAAAAGAGTGGTTAAATGCTGATCTAGGAAGGATGCTAACTCCTGCCTTCTCCTTGTTCACCCTGACGTTGTCCTCTAAAATGGCTCCACAACCTATCTGAATCTGAAGATGTGTACAAACTTTAGCACTTGGGAACCATCTGCCCTGCAAGATGAAAAAGAGTTGAATCTGCCCTCAGAATTTCAAATTTTGCTTAAAAAACCCCAAAGAAATCTAACTGAGATTGCAAGCAGCGATGAGGGAACTTATCTCAGGGTAAGTGATAACACTACTCTCAGAAAAGTGCTCCTAAACTGGAGCTGTACAAACTGCCCCCTGCTGAATCTTGAGCTTCTTCATGTGCAGTGCAGAATAATAGTTAGGCAGGCTACAACCTGAGAGAGAAAGGGGACTCCACAATCATTCTTATTCCTCCCTGGGAGAAGGAAACATTTCTGGGAAATAACACATTTCTGGGAAATAATCTCCTTCAGCAATTCAAAGTAAGACTCTAAATGGTGCTGAGCAGTACTTCTACTTTGCTAGTATTATACTTTTCCACTCTTCTTTGCAGTCAAGTTTTCTGAAGTACAATATTAAAGAATAAACACAACACCTACAGAACTTGAGGCTTTGCAAACATGACAGAAACTTGTGTGAAAATGAAGAGCTATGTGTAGAGCTACTCCACACCTCTAGTATTCATATTGAAAAATCAACACCCTAAAATAATGAGCATGAATAGATATTACATTATTTTAAAGACAATAAAATAATAGAATGCAGTGCTCATTACTTTCAGATGTTGAAAGTAAATTGTTCACCTTGAAGGACCTCAGAATCTTCAAGACTTCATCATTTAATTTGTCCCCAGAACCTCCCACATGTAGATAAAAAAATATATATATCCCCATCTATCTAGACTATCTAACCTTGGGAATTGCCAAGATGCTCTCACATGGCACTATGTAACCTTTAGCTTCTAAATAAGACAGGTAATTCATCAGGGTGGATGGCACCTCCAGGGTTAGGCTCTGAGGCCCGTTTGCATTAATTAATATCACACTGTCCAAAGATCCTCCAGCTAGAACTAGAAAAAGCTGTGCCCTGAACTGGATGCCATGCCGATGTAAGACTGTATCCCATCTAACCCCAGCTGACTAACCAATCTGGGTGCAGCCACCAGTGCTGATGTGACTATGCTGTTTAGTGGTTCAGATTAATGTCTGTGGGCAAAAGGCACTGCACCACATAAAAATCCTCAGAGCTCACTCAAGGACTTCTGGCATGGCCCTTGTTACACAGAGCAGACAAGGCATTCATGGGCTACGAAAGGAGAAAATAAGCAAACTAAACACCCCATTGCTGGGTTTTGTGGGAAAAGTGAGAAAAGCGGACTCTACCACTGCTTCCCATTTTCATTTTTAACCCAAAAGCCATCTTTATTCCTCAGTTCTGTGATATTTTACGCCTCTTGAAGCCACTCATGCTAAAGTAAACAACTACTTCAACCTTTTGCGGGCACCGCTCAGAGCCTTAAGGTGTTGTGTAGGAAACCCAAGTTTATACCTTACAGAAACCATATAATATATTAAAATGACTGTGCTGTGTGATACAAGCTAGGGAATTTAAAAGTTACATTTGGCAACCTGCCCTTACTGCGCTCTAATTATTTCTTAATATCCCAATTTAAGGGCAGCATATTGGCCCCAATTGTAAATCGTCTGGCTTTTATAAGTTTGTGTCACAGAATAAATGTTAAACAGTTTTCAGCTTCCTTATTGAAAACTGCTGATTGTGTGTTGCCTGACAATGCAAAATGTCTCCATTAGAATAATGATTTATTGTAAATATGGTAGTATGAAGTCTGACTGTTCCGGGTATTAAAGCATGGAAAAATCCATTGAAAAAAATGTTGTGTGAACTGTCATAATTTGTTAGTTTAATATCTTTGTCATTTGCATTTCTTTTTAAAATGCCAAGAGCAATTAAACCTTATCCCAACACTAGAGGATGGCAAATTTCACTTGAAATTAAAACAGAGTAATGCATCACGTTAGTTATTTTAATAATATTAAACAATAAAAACAGAAACAGAAAAGAGAAGAAAAAGGAGACATATAACTGCAGCTAAAAACAAAGCAGCTAAAATATATAGCCTGTTTCTCTGATACAATCACACACACAAACTCCATAGGCTTCCTCCATTAACAAACCATCTCCCTTTACAGTGAGACCATACCAAAGGATTGCTGGATTATGGTCTAAATAACCAGCTCCCAGCAGCACAAATTTTATGCCCGTCTGAGATTGCCATGTTTTCAGTTCACCTCTTCGCATGGTTTCCACGCAAGCCTTCATAATGAAATACCCCACGTTTTTTGAACTGACTCAAGTCCCAGTGAGAAAGACAGAAGGGACTTGTGAGTCAGCAGAAGCTGGAGCTAGGACAAATCAATCACAACTTTGTTTCCTGTGGAAATACCAGCTGCTGTCATATTCATATTGGAATTACATTGTGCAAGGCTTCTCCTAGCAATGGTCAAGCCATGGACGAAAAGATTGTTTCTGGATCATCTCCCACTGTGTCTGCCTTTCTGTAGAGACACAGGGTTGTCTTCACCATTATGAAATAGCCTGTTGCTATCCAAAAGGCATTTAAGGGGATTTTCCCATACAATAAGTTCTAAAATAAGTAATCTTTGATAGTTACGTTACAGGAAAGGTGATGCTGAGCAAACCAAGATTAAGCAAATATTTGTCCCTGGCCCGTTTATATTCTCCCGTGTCTTTTGCTTTATTTGAAAATTGAATATTAATAGGACCTAATTCTACACTCAAGTCCATTATTTGAGCCCTGTGTTCCCAGCAACTCAATACCTCATTGCTGACAAGTGTGGGTCGAGTTTGTCTCCTCTGGGAGGAAAGCAGACAGCCATAAACATCATCCCTTCTTCTGTTCCTTGCAAGAAGTCCTTCCACTGCTACCACTGCCCCCACGAGGTGCTTGGAGAGGATGCTTTTGTACAGGTATCAGTACAAACCACATTAGCTTCTGTGTCCCAGTATCTGCAGAAAAAGTGGTAGTTTTGTTCAAATGAATATGGCTACTTCTGTATTCTTTCATCTCCAGCAGCAAATGGAACATCCCTTCCAATGTTGAGCTGTACCCAGAGTCAGGCACAAATGGCTTCCTTGGGTGTGGGATAACAAATCCAGGTGACCAACCTCCCCCAGCATCCTGCATCTCCACAGGGCACTGGTGGGGGACACTCACGTTGGCCCCCAGGCCCCCGCTTCTCACCCAGATGCTGCCAGACCTCACTGGCCAGAAAGAGCAAACAGAGACAAACTCAGCAGCTTTATTCAGGATTTACTCCTGTCTGCTGGGAGAAGGCTGCTAGGTATTCTTATAGTCCTAAGCTACTTATATTTTCCAATTATAGTTTAGGAAGAAGTCTCATAAACATTTTATGTGAACATATAAAAATTGGTTAAATAGTGAGGCAGAGGGGAAAAAAAGAGAAAGGGAGGATTTTTTTGGCTAAAATTCCATCCAGTCTACTTTTTGAGCCCAAAGCAATACCCCTGCAAGTCACCCCATAATTAAGCATCAAATTTCCTAAAGGACTCAGTTAGAGACAATGAATGATGACTAAACAGCAACAGATTAGATCCTTATTATCAGCCACCTGCTCTTTGGTCATACAGTCTTGCTTTCCTCCTTGCAGTTCACTTCCAGCCCCCTCACTTTGATGTGTTCAATGCCCCTGGATCACAGGCAGTTTTCCTTGGAACAATTTGTGCCTGTGCCTCTCAATACAACCTTTCCTCATCTGGGCTGCTTTCTTGTACCTTCAGAATGGTTGGCTCCTGCGGTTACAGTCTCACCCTTGCTACAAGTATATGGGGAAGTGCTGCCTCTCAAATTTGGATTACTACTTCTGTACACAACATTTGCTTCTTAACCACAGGTGGCAGTGATAATCCAGAGTGCAGAACAGGGGTCTGAGGGCAGCTTGCCAAAAAGTGCCATACAACCAGCAGATGTAAACATAAGGCATGAACTCAGCACCTGGTGGTTTGATGCTTTTTAGCTTTTGTCAGAAAAAAAGAATCAGAAATTATTAGAAAATAAAGTTGGTGTTATACCATCTCTCCAAAACAGCTAGAGTTCATGCCAAGAGCAATTAAACCTTACCCCAACACTAGAGGATGCCAACTTTCACTTGAAATTGAAACAGAGTAATGCATCATGTTAGTTGTTATATTTAACATGTTATATTTAACATGTTAGTTATTATACCATCTCTCCAAACCAGCTAGAGTTCATGGAGCTTTATAAGAAGTACTGCAGCAACAGGAATTGTTGCTTAAAATATGAATGTGTGTCACCACAGTGGGCCCACAGCACTTCTAGCTAACAAGAGCCATTTGAAATAGGGTGGGTGGACTATCTCTACACTTAGTACTACAAGGTATTTGGTTACTTCTAGTACAAGTTCCTATATAGTTGTTCTGGGCTATGTGTATAGAGACTTGAAAATAGCACTGGGAACAGCAGCATCACAAGGAAGTTTAATCCTCACAGAAACATTTCCCAAGATCATGCCTTTATAAGCACACTGTTCTGGGTAAAGGGGCGTAAGCCATAAATATTATTCTAAAAATACAACAAGAAGAAATTCAACATTCTAGCAGTTTAGCTTTTGTGATACACTGGAGTGTTCACTTCAACTAAGGGCATAGGTGCAAACAGGAGACAAATTAAGATAAGCAATGTAGTATAGAACAGGTGATTATTGCTTTGTATTTTATTGTCCATGTGCAAACCACTTTGTGGTCTAACAGAACACGGCATAAGAACCCAGTAAAAGTCAACATGGCATCATGGATAGTGCCATTTACATATACATGAGTGAGACAAAGGAGGTGCTGTCACCTTCACACTTCGGGAGAATATGGGCGAAGTACCATCAAAGATCAAAATAGAAGCATGACTGATTTTGCTGCTGGAGTTTGGAGTTGTCTCGAGGGCTGACAAACCTGCAGTTACACCGTCACTGTCTCCATTGCAAGTGTTTTTGTCTCAATGGCTTTCCAGATCAATAGGGACAATTCAGACAAGCTTAAGCCTTAGATGTTTAAAGTATTTCAGAGCCCTTTATGGGTAACAAGTGAACCTTACAACACACTGAGATTGTTATCTAGCTTAAATCTGCACACAGATCAGCTGGGCTACATCAGAGGCTTTTGAACACTATGAGTTGATGAGAAACCAGGATCATAATCTGAAGTCCACCTCCCAGTTTTGCTCATCTAACTACCTGATTTTTTTTTCCTCCCCTATGTTTTAGAAAGATGCACCCTATTTGCCTTGAAATAAGGTAAGACACTAAAAAGCATCTGTAAGGTCAAATCCTCAAACCACCACTCAATTTTAGTTCTCTTATATTTAAAGAATACTAAATAAGTCCTATTGACTTAGAGAAACACAAAAATGACCAGTTACTTCAAAAGCAAGAGAATTCCCATCCACAGAGAGCTTCCTGTGTCTCTTGCCCTTCCTGTGACACATGATATCATACAGAAGAAGGCTAAATTGACACTAGCTATCCTCCCCATCCCACAGTGTTTCAGGTCTCAAGTTAAAGTCTTGCTTCAATGGAAAGCTCTAAGTTTCACCACAGGACAAATATGAAGTTTGATGTTGCTACTGGATATTCTTCAGAGATAGGATATTCAATGCACAAGACCTCCAGTCCCTTTAAAACAGATTTTTTACTTGGAGGTATAGCCTGCAGCCAGAGCTGCAGTGCCTACATAATTCAGGGTAACAATTAACCACAGCTAGCTCATTACTGCTAAAATAATATTCCAAGTGCAAAGAAGTCATATAAATCCCCAAGAAACATGAAACAAGGACTCCGGGTTTTGTTCACGACTGGTATGACACAGCACCTTGTTATGGTGCCATTCATCCTGATGAGATCCTTTCCCTAAGATTTTGGTACACCACATTGGCATGCTCCTTGGGTAAGAATGAGTGTGTAAGACTTGTCTGTTTTAAGGTGAGACACCTGTCCGAGCAGGACACAGCTGACTAAGAGCTCTGGGTGAAGGGATGTTGCTGATCTCACTCCTTCTTACAGGAAATCCCCCTTGAAAAGCATCACTTGGGAGCACATCTGTTTCCGCAGCTTTGCTCTTCCTGCTACTGCAAGTTTCTTGCTACTTTCATATTTGCTTTTTTTCCCCATGAGTTATTTCCAGACCTTCCTGGATTTTTTAAAATGGGTTTTATTACATCATTGCTGTTGCCAGGTTTGATCTGTCTGGCCCAAAGTAGATTCGTGCAGTAAAGCCAGATCCCAGGACCTGCCAATGAAGGCAAGACAAGGACTGCTGGCTGCCCTCTCCTGCCCAGAGCAGCAGGCAGCCTTGCAGCTGAATACCTGCAGCCAGCCCATCACAAACAGCTGATGCCAAAATGGGCAAAAAATACAACTAGAACTGTCCTGATGTGCAGTACACAGATGAATGAATATTTTATTGTTATTCCAGGAAAGGCTTTTAAAAGAACACATGAGACAACAATTATGCAGAGCTGTCTCAGTACATGGATTAAAAATATAAGCAATCTAACATTTAAAGGATTTTCTTAATGAAAACATTGTTTCTAAAACCCACAAAATAGCTCAGACCATAACAGCTAAAAAGTGCACATAGGTGACCTATTAGCAACACTGATCTTTTTAAATTACAGCTTTGGCCAGAAAACTATTTTAATGATGGCAGAGAAGAAGAGTGACGAATTACAGAGATATTTCTGTTATGCAGAGCAGAAGATGGAGTTTTGCCCAACAATTATCCATGGTCTGACTTTGAAAGTCTCTTCGGCAGCATGATGAGTTTAATAACAGAGGCCTAATTCACTGACACTGATACCAATTTGTTATTTCTAGCACTCACTGGCTCAAACCCACAGCTTTGCTAATATTCTGCAGTTCTTTATTGCCAGAAATAGCATCTCTTTAGGAAGAATTCAGGCAGGTATCCAGCCTGTATACATCAGCGTATTTACATTTCAATTGGCAAACTGCTGAAGAACAAATTAATCAGGCAGTTATGTTTATGGCTGCAAATATCCTCCTCCTGTCTGTTTGGTCTTGTAAGTGCCCAGATTACACTGTGTGGGTTTTCAAAGGTGCAATCACATCCCTGCAGAAGTCAGAGGGCACAGGCCAGATATACAGAGGTATTCAGCTGCACAGCCCCCACGATGGCACCCAACTCCATTTGGTTGCAATTAGAGATCACAAGATCTGAAAGCGACTCTACAGACCCTGGCTGTGTTTACTCAGCACCCTGCAGGCTCTTTGGAAATGGATGTATTCCCTACAGTGCTCGAAGTATGATCAAAATAGAACTCGTAGAAGAGCTGCCTGGAGAAGGGAGCGTGCCCATGCCACACGTGGGGCTGAAGCTTGCTGACCAAGCTGAACACAGGCAGTGAGAAGATCACCAGTAACAACAGTAGAAGCAGGATCAAAGCCATGCCCTCTGCCATGACGTCTTCAATAAGGCTTAGTTCCATCTGTTGTTGGGCTGGTTGGGGCTTTTTTTTTATAACTAATTTTTGAATATCAACCAAAACTATTATTTTAACCGATTTCAATGGGATATAGTTTGTTTTCTAAAAAACAGAAAGTATCAGTCACTGTTTCTGCATGAAAATAGAAATATCTGGAATTGTTCAGCAAACTGGTGTTCTAAGAGGCTCTGGGAGTAGTTGGTAAATTGTGCAGAGAGCAAACCTTTAACTTTCAAATTTTGCAGATAGGCACCAAACTAGAATCTTCTTTAGGAAAAACAAAACAAAACAAAACAAAACCAAAACAAACAAAAAAACCCCACAAAACCCCAAACACCACGCACAGGGAAATCTGTTTGTATGGTTTTCAGATACTAGCTTTCCCCTTTGCTCCCCCCCCACAAAAAACCCCTAGCCTTTAAAATAAATATGACTCATTCCAGAACAGATTCTTATAGCTGGATTTAAGTGGTATCTCTGTCAAGACTTCAATAGTATTAGTTGTTGATGCTGAAGAGTGTAAAAACCTGGAGAAATCAGCACCTCTGCCTGCCAGGGTATCTCTTGCCCACAAGCATGCTGTGTTGGAGAGCAGGAATCCTTCTCCTCCAGCAGAAAATTCTGCCTTGTCATGCAATATCAAACACAAGTTGTTATCATTAGCCAAAGCACCAAGTGCAAAGAGTATTGCTAATCTTAATTATTTCCAAAAATGAACATTATACTAGGACTATGTCAGTTTTGAAGTTCATAGGTGCTGGCAATGTAATTTTCCACAATGCCTACATTTTAAATTCTGGGAAAACTTTTTTCCTTTTTTTTTTTTTTTTTTAATCTTGGATTTCATAGAAATAAAAGCAGCAAGACCCTTCTATCTGTTTGTCACGGAAGTTGATAACAATACACGTGAAATGAGAATGACCTGGACAGCTTAGCAGACATAAGCGAGTTTTGCTTTTATTATTAAAACCCCCAAACACCCACAAACCCCCACAAATGTAAGCTAAATATAGTATCATGACTGAAATCTACTGTAGAATAATCTTTTTACACATTGTAGAGGTGACCATCACTTTTAAGGTTAACATTAGGCAAATCTGAAGATTTGAGCAGGTTTCAAAGGGCACTGAATCTACTGCAGATTCTGTGTGCTAATATGTATTGCACTAGGGCTAATAACTCAGAGAGATACTGACATGTTCAAGTTTCATAGCAGTCAAAGCAGCATGCAAAATATCCATCCCAAAGAGCTCTTCTTTTGCTCTGCCTTGTGATACAAGGTAACGCAAATGCAAATAATGCATTTCATTCCTGATGCAATGATGTTTGTGCCTCCTTAGAAACCATGAAGTGCATTATTTTGGATGAAAATGCATGATCTAAAGTTGGAACATCAAAGAAAAGAAAAAGTGCAAATATATTCAGTATTTTATGTGCTAAATATAAAAGAGAGTAAGGCATTATATAGAGAAAATAGAGGCAGCTTGAAATAAGACATATGGGAGCTAAGCATTATCTACTTTTCATTATCTTTATTAGTTACCTATCCACACCTATTGCAAACTGTGAGAGATATTTCCCTACTAAAGTATATGCGTTTTCCCTTACTGCCACATTTCCTGCATATAGATTCCAAAATAACACTGAAAAGCTTAAAAAGGCAGATCCCACATTACAGTTTAGGTTCACATTTCCAGGAAACAGACTTAAACCAGAAAAAAATAGACTATTAAAGGGTTAAAAACTTAAGTGTGTCACATTGTACACATAAAAATTTGCTTTAATAAAGGACATTTAAAAGGAAGAAGCCACACAAGCTAAAGAAACACATCTCCTGCAGCAAGTGAGACAGGATACAAACGAACCCCGTAGCTCCACTAAGAATGAAGATCTGTTTTATTTCACTTACCAGTATTATCCATTATTCCCTCTCGGCATTCAAAAAAGCACAGATCCCCAGAAAAGCAGTCGGTATGGTCTCAGTCTCTCTCTCACTAATGAAGCTGGCTGCCCTTCTCCTGGTTATTAGACCTTGCTGGCAGTCAGAGCATACTTCATGTACTGACTGCAGTAGACATCACCAGGAAATTTATATCTCCAAGGATGACAAACAGCCATTAGCTCCATTATAGGCTGATTAAGACTGTGTGAGCCTATCAAGTAGATACTTAAATCCCCCAGGGTTTTACATCCTCGGGGAGAAAACAAAAGAACTCCTAGCCTATGATATTGAATATATGTTTCTGAAAAGTAAAAGTAATGCCGATGAGGAGAGGTTTAAGGGGTAAGAAGGTAAAACTTTAAATAAAAAAGGGGTATATTACAGAGCAAAGGACTGTTATTTATCAATGACGCAGCAGCAAAAGTTTTAAGGAGAAAAAAAGGGGGAGGAATCTATGGCTGAGAAAGTGTTAGCTTAGGTTACAATTTGGAGCCATTACCTCTGGCTGTGCTTTAAATCCTACAAGTTCTGCACCTGATGTTCCCTACATCAGGTGTTCTCCTGTTCCTGAGAAACTCAGTAGATGTGCTTATCTGTGAATGCATATCAATACATTTACTGCCTGGGGACAGGCATTATTATACTGTTCAGGAAAGGCTGAAAAGTAACCACAGGGCTTTTACTTCTTTTAAAGTCAAAGTAAAAACACTGGATGCTTGAAGGGATTAGAACTCAACAAAATCTGAATGACATATGCTGAAATAAACAGGTATTACTGAGTTTTCCATACCACCCGTGTCTCTGATGTACAGATTTCTCCCCCATAGAAGTAAACAAACAAACCCAGTATAGACTAATAAACATTTCCTGGTACCAGGATATCAGGGTTCCATCTACCATTTTGGCACTGATTTATTGTTTAACACTAAACCGGGCATTTTCTGTTACATTGTTTGCACAGTGGTGACAGGGAGAGCATTACACACATGGCCTTTGGTAAAAAAGAATGTCATATAGTACTGACACTACATAAATGCCACACAGTATTTTCTCAATATTTTTCCATTCTATTAGATAATTCACTTAGCTACTCCAATCCTCTTTTTTGCCATGGAAAAGAAATACAGATTTTTATGTCTGTTTTTATATCGACATTAAAACCCCTCCACCTCACAGCATCACATGAGCAACAAAATATATTTTCTGTTCATCACCCTTTTACTGCCCCTTTTATCTTATTTGTCTTTTTAAAATGTTAAATAAAAAGACAGTTGCAGCACTGATCTATTTACAGTGATTAAGATGTGGAAAGCATCAATGACTGAGAGCTGAAGTCAT
The DNA here is from genome assembly GCA_013397135.1 of Pachyramphus minor. Lineage (NCBI taxonomy): Eukaryota > Metazoa > Chordata > Aves > Passeriformes > Tyrannidae > Pachyramphus > Pachyramphus minor. The sequence continues at coordinate 226,252 of VYXB01001212.1, read as the reverse complement.
GAGCAAAAATGGAGAATATCTAGGGCATACTGTATATATTCTGTATTTCCAGAAAGGAAGCGCTTGGAGGGCTAAGGAGAGACTAAAGATTAGAGATCTGTCACACTTCATATTAAGCTTCTATTTATAAGTGGCTTATGAAGAGCTTATAAAAAATAGAAGTTAGCATAAGCATGTTGCATTAGTACATGTCACAGATAGCTACAACCACACTAATACAAAGGGTTAAATATGACCAATAAGGAACTTATTCATTTGCTAGATGCTGTATCAATTAATGACAATTGATTAACGTGACAATTTGAGTAATTGGGTAATGTGCATTTGATGAAATCTAGCTGCAGAGGAGCACTAAACTGGAGGCTGTGAGATGGCCCCTGACAGAAGTCACCATTTTATTTCAGCTCCTCTTTGGGAGATAGCTTCCTGGAGAGTGCTGGATTCCTGCAGAAAGGGAAAGAAAGCACAGGCTCTTGGTGTGTCTTTAAAGCCTCACATGTCCTGGAGAGAGCTGGGGGAGGTACTGCTGCACTGGCAGACTGCTTGGGAGAGAAGGGCAGAGACTGTGCCTTTGTGCTAAGACGCTATTGCTCTACTGTGGAGCCAAACCAAGAGAACAGAAACTGCCTGTACGAAAGGAAGAGATTCCCTGGTTTTGAGATGGGGCTCTGCAGAACTGCAAAACCTACAGGTGCCTGAGCTCAAACAGCACTTACGGATGGTACCAAAGCCACCACAGGGCAGAAGGATTAAGCATATTTTAAATCTTAGCAAGTATGTAAATATCTTGTGCTGATTAAAACTAAGAGAGATTGGTTTTGAATCCAATTTGTTTGCTTTGAGTTTCACTGAGGGCCAGGAATGGGGACTTCTGCACCTGAGAAGCCACTAGGCAAGGGTGCAGCTATAAGGAACCAGTACTGACCCTTGTGGCGGGGCAGCAGTTTGTGCCAGAGAGCCCAAGGAAGATGCAAAGCTACACCTACTTAGACCTCAGGGAAGTGAAAAGCTTCAGACAGTGACTATTTCTGTGTGGCAGAGCAGTCCTAGTGTGCATGCCATGGCTGAACCTCAACTGCAGGGCAGATGGGCTTCATGGCGTAACTTCAAGGTGCTGGTCCCCCTATCACACAATGAGAAGACCTACAGGAGTGTAACACAGCTCCCTTCCTTCCCACATGCACAAGTTTCCTTACAAAGATGCCCTGGAAGATGGTAATGTGTACCCAGGTCCCAGCGTGACATGAAATTCAGATATAGTCACAGCTTCAAGTCAGCTGATGATCAGGATTTTAAGGTGCTCAGTAGAGTATGGAAAGTGCCAATTAAAGCAGCTTGATAAGCATTGAGCTTGGATGCTTCATCATGGCTGTGTGACAGGTAAACATTTATTAACTCTTGAAAGCTAACTATAAATGGAAAATTCCTATGATATGTGATGTAAGTCTCTACCATTTGAATAGAAAGTATCTCACCAGGAACCTTACAGAAAAAAGAAAGCTTTACAAAATACATTACTTGGGTTTTTATTTTTAATTGTAGGTAATTAGAATTAATAGAAATTAAGAAATGTATATGACCAGATGCCATTATAGCAGGATTAAAGCAACGTCTCCCTGACTGAACATATGTGAAAAGAAAGATACAGATAATAGATGGGGTTCAACAGCAGACTGTGATTGTTATTTAAAAGTAAAATATACATATATTCCAGGCATAAACGTACTTCATTTGTGAGTACAGAGCAACCCTATCACAATCCATAGTTGCATGACACCAAAATGCATCAGTCTTTTTAAGGATAATTTTGGGTAAAGACTAAGAAGACCAGATCTGCACAGGTCCAAAGCTCTCTATCCACCTTCCAAAAATCTCATACTCCAACAACCTGTATCCCTGTTTTCTTCAGCTTTGAGGTGATCCTGTCTAACAGTTCATTTTGGTCATAGGCACTTAAGATCTGGCCTCAATTTCTTGTTCATCCACAGACTTCCTGAATGATTTTGTGCAAGCTCCTCCAACACCTGACCTAGGAACGACTTGTACCATGCTTGCTTCCCTCACCTCAGCTGTATGACGATAAACACCCTGGAGGCTGTGCAATGTCAGTAGTCAAAGAAGTAGCTAACTCAGATAACCAGTGCCACCTCTCAGAGAAGAAAGCTTTATGGGGCACATTAGAAGCACTGCTAATGACACAGAACCCTAATGATCCCATTCTCCAATATACCTGATGTATACTGCCTGCTGCAGTAATGACACTTCACTCTCACGAAAATCAATGAGGATTCACAGAGACAGAGAAATCTGCCCAGGTAAGAAGCAAACAGAGAAACTGGGGTAAACAGAGTCCTCATCACCCAGCCATTGAAAGCACTTTGAGTTGACAAAAATTTAGAACCAATGTACAGCTTCAGCTGTGGTGTTTCTGATCATAACGAAGATCCCTAATAACACATTTAGAAAATGTGAAATCTGGCTCTGCTCGGTGCATATTTGTCACTGCAAAGATCTGACTCCATAAGATGCCATTTTGGGCAAAATGTTTCACTTCCCTTTCACTGTGTCTGTTTCTTCCCACACAGAAATCATCCTGCAGGTGTCTCTGGGAGAAGATACACTTGTTTTTAGATGCTGTGGGTTTGAATAGTTAGCGTCAACACTCTAAATATACAGCTTCATGCAATTCTTCTAAGCATCCACCAAGTTCCAGGGCAATGACCATGCTGAGTACAAGTGCTCTGTAGCCCTCCAAAAGGTATTTCCTTCTGTGAAGCACACTTTCACCCACCAGTGGTGGGGTGGTTCCACAGGGAGGGAAGGAAAGACACTCTGAAGGCATGGGAATGGCTGCAAAAATCTGGGCTGTGCTACAGACAAATCCCAATCCTTCAGTCGGTAACAAAGATTGTCACTTACTGCAAAAGGATGCTTTATAAACTGCACCTTGATTAGTAACATCTCTATAAATACAGAGTTGTTAGATGCACATTTTTCAGGCTTTAGGTGTATGAAAACCATCGCTCCTCTGGCACATTCTTGAAAATTGCTAGGCAAAAGGGAAAGCCTCTTGAGGAAGTGCTGAGTAGTACGCATGGATAGGCTTCCCTGGGTAAGAGTAGAAGGTTCAGCATAATGCAGGACCAACCTCTAACAGACACCTTCCCTAGATCTCAGCAACTACCATCTCAGCATCACTGGGAGAAGGTTTTGCCAAATATCTTTTCCCCACCTTACAGAGGCAGAAGAGTTTGAGAGCAAGACAGTAACAAGGATGCACTTTTCCTGTGAAGAAGCTGGAAATACTGTTAATACACAGCTACAAGTGCAGAGGATGCTTTATTTTGCTGAGCAAACAAGAAGAGGCTTTTGTTCCCTGAGAAGACTTTATCCTTGAACAGCCTGGCCAGATGCAGGCGTTCTGACTCTTGCCAAAAGCTGTGAGGGGAGAAGCAACACCTCTGAAGCCAACAGATTTAAACTGATAGAAAACAAGAAGAGAGTGGGATCCCGACAGCAATATGTGGTCGTTGTAGGTTGGGAGTTTCACAGCACAGATGGGTTTTCAGAAGGAGCAGGAAGGGGTTGGGCATATGTTGAGTTCAGTGCAGAAAAGTGTAGCAGGGCTGAATGAGAGGAGCGACAGAGGAAGTGGGAGAGGAAAGCAGGGACATGGGGAGAGGTCAAGAAAGAGGTTTCAGCATATCATGAGGAGAGGTGCTCAGCAGGAAACAAAAGCATTGGCAAGAAAAACATCTCTAAATGCTTGATTATTTAGGCAAATTGTAACTTTTTTTCTGAATCTTGGCTTTTAATGAACTCATATCTACAAAGTGCCATTGTATGTGTTTGGTTTAAAGTATCTGGAAAAATAAACAAATTTTTCCTCTTCAGCTTTCCCACTGATCCCTTTATGGAGGTTTTGCATAAGCCTAATGGCTTACCTAGCCCTGGAAATCTTTAGAAGATTTCTTGGATGTGGATTGCTTGAACAAATTGTGCCATGCCCTGACGTGACCAAAAGTAAATATATACTAACAGTGTTCCCATGAGCACAGCTGCACAGCTGGCAATGGGAGCCTCAGAAACAAGACATCTAATGGTTTCAAGGATTTTTACTACTGTTTAAACCAGCTCAGAACTATTGGCAGGCTGTCTGCCTTCAGAGAACAATTAAATCTACTCAGAGTCAGGTCTAATCAACATGTTGGTAAAAGCACTGTAAGTCTCAATGTCTGCACTTCATCCTCCCTCTTAGACAACCATTATTTTTGTATTGCTTCCATTTCTTCCCTCCTCTTGCCCTCTCATGAAGACACATACACACAAAAACCAGGCTGTGGTTAGTCCTCTGTGTTTGGCTATTACTGGAAGTCAAACTCTCAGACCCTGTCATGGACCAGCTTCTACAGAGCCAACTGGGGCTGCAACAGGAGGAATGTGTATAGATCAGAAATTGCCACACATCTTCCACTGAACTGCTAAGTATTTGCTGTCAGAAACAAAACATGCTCTTCTGTTTGCTCTTTACAAATTTACAAAAATTTCCAATTTACAAAATTGGAAAGTACTTGGAAAAGCAAATGGCTACTAAAGGGATTAGGGCTATGATTTGGGAAAGTGCAGAAGAGATGTTTTCCTCTCTGTCACAGAAAACCAGGGAAATGTTTTGGGAGAAAGGCTACAAGACCTGGACAGCCATTTACAATCCCTGGCGTGGGTGTTCCTGCATTAATGTAACATATTGCTCACATAAGTGAATTTTGTCAGGCAAACTGAAATAACCTCTCTCCTTTTCTCTTTAAATATCACAAACAAGTGCTTTGAAACAAGTTACTATTCCTATGGAAACAGATGAGCTCCAACCAAAACCCTACCTCAGATCATGGCCTTTGCTACCCAGAGTGTTAGCCTAAATCAGATATAGGAAAGAGAGAAAATCAGTTCAAAATAAGACATTTGAGCATAGTTTTAAAGTAGCTATAATCCTCAGTATTGTATGATAATAACAAGGAATAGAAAGTTTGCATCCATGTGTACGCTGACATAAAGTTCCAGACTCAAACCCCATTTTAGGAGCTGTGGGCTTCCCACACCTGAGCTAGACAGTTATAAAGCCTGTTATAAAATTTTCTGGTTTGAAAATCTAACATCTTTGAACATTCTGAAACCATCATGATATTTGTCCGGATGCAGTATTTGTATTAGAACAGATTTTCTATGAAGAGGCCAAATCAAAGCTCTGGATACAAGGACAGCCAGTTTTGGATCTCAGTTTATCTCTGGCTCAGTTGTACTGCAGCAACTCCTCCATCTCAGTATTTGACTCCATCAAAATGCCTAATACAAGCAAAAATGCTTCAGACTTCTCATGCCTCATAAAAAGTGAACACACATTGTAAGTCATAGGGGCCAAGACACCAAGAAGAAACAAAAGGTCTTTTACTCTGTCAGTGAAAGTTACAATAAGAAACAGTGGTTGAAAAGTGAGAATAGGCATTTTCAAGTAAAAACATATCTATTGCAACTGCAAATGTGATTAAGCTACCGGGGCTATCGGTAGATTTTCTGTCTCTGGAGGTCATCACATCAGGATTGGATGTCTTTCTCGATGACCACAATAAAACATAAGTTACTGAGCTCAACAAAAGGGTAAATGGGCATCATTTAAGGGTTTGTATCACTCAAGTCAGACCTAACAACCCCTCTGGCATAAGTGCCATGAATCTATGTAAAAAGACCAGTCTTCATTACCCTTACTGAAGGGAAATGCCAGATCTTTATCATGCCTAAATATAATAAATATAAATATGATGACTGCATATAATAGATTTATAGAACATTTTACCCTGTTCCTTATCTTGGGACCTTATTCTTACCTTCTACCCACCATTTTTTTGTGTTCTGCAGATTACTCTCTTGCAGTCTGATGTACAGTAAAACGAGAGGGAATTTAACCTCAATGAGAGCCATTAACAAAAGTCCTCTTCTGTTTTCCCTTAAAATCTGCAAACAGATAATTCAGTAAAGAAAAAACAAGGAAAGACAATATACACTGGTCTGAGGATCTGAGGTGATATCCAATTTATGGTGAAACCAACAGCAAAACTTCTGCTTCAGTACGGCCAGGACTTCAGCTCTGGACATAAAACATGTGGCCAGGCCTATGTTAAAGATAGATGGGTGCTTCTGTTTGTTTTAAGTACTATGAGTGAAAATACACGAAGGAAGTCTTCAGCAATGCAACAGAAGAGTGCATTTGTCTTAACCCTCTCTCTCAGTTGAAGTAAAATTTAGACAAGTGAGATCTAGATAATGCTCACTTAAATGACAAATGCCACCCTTAGAAAAGTTATTAAATTAACACTGAAAAGACAAAAGCAGCTTTTCAGACTCTGAAGGCTGACAAATAACTGCTAGTGTGCAGTCATGCACGATACATGATGCACTGTACACTTAGCCAGGCACACTTGACCACCTCTTCAGAGGTTACTGTTTTGTAACTTGATTCGTGAAACAGAAATCTGACCAGACATAAACTGGAAATGACCAGAGAAGACACTTGACAAGATCCGCTAAAGAGAGGAATAACTTCAGCTTGCTACCTTACTGTTTCTTCCCCTTGGGTACTGCTAGGTACTGTTATCATATAGATCTTTCCACTAACCTGTATTGCTTTTGAACTCCATAGTGCACATATTAAAGTAAAATCCATCAACCAGAAGTGACCATCAAATAAAGGAGCACTTTTAGGTTCTGCCAGCTGCTACAATATTTGTAAAGGAAAATGTCAGGAGAGCCTAACTAGAGTTAGAGACACTGCTTGATTGTGTTCTCCCAAATGACTTTTAAAAATATCTGTCTATCTATAAATTCCCTATTTTACCATAGTGGGACTGAATTCTCAATTAATTCAGTTTCTGTTCCACATAGAAGGGATTTGTTTTACACACCTATAGTACAAGTCATTTTATCCATATGAAAAACTGGTATCTGTACAAGGTCTGATGGAATTATGTCTCATTTCTACTACTTCATTCCCTGAGTTTCTGGGAGTTGCAAGGATTACCTTCCTCCTTCATGGGCAGGATCTCAAGTTGAACAGGCTGTGTAACAGTGAAGCATGTCCAGTGAGCCTAAACAGGATCTGTCTATGCTGTGCTAGTAGAAACCCCAGAAATTAAGCACCTGCCTTTTTTTCCTGTATCTACTTCACCTGTTCTTTCCTGACCCAAAATGGGATATTTATGAATGAGAACTTTCTCTGCATGATCACCTGCTCAAGGGATCCAGCTAGACTAAAATCGCAGCTCCGTATACTGTTAGTACAAGGTGCTTCATACTTCCACAAAAGGATATTTCTTTTTAATGACTAATAGTCAAAGATTGACTTCACTTATTTAAGTGCAGAAAGTGTGGTGAACTGACTGATTGTTAGTGTATGTGCAATCTGACTCTTTGTACTCTTGGCAGTCACAGGAATGTCTGTTCACTTCGACTTCTGTTAAACTCTTGTCCCTAACTGCTTTAGGTACCACATAAAGCATCACTTTACCTTGCACAGCTTAATAATATTCTAACAAAAGCAACAGATGGTCAATGAAAGGTAATGAAAGGACAGGTATATTTTAATTATTATAAAATACATGTTTTCCCTGCAGAGGTTTGTTAACAACAGCAGTCATTTTTTATTCCAATTTGATAGCTAATACGCTTGCCAGAAATTACTGTAAAATGTGTGTGACAAACATGGAGCCCAACTGATATCAGCAAAGTACACCAGGCAAATTGGCAAGCTAGAGTTCTGCCATATGCAGGTGTTGGAAAAAATGCATTAGAAAGAGTTTGCTTTTGTTGAATGAATAGACAAGGTAAATATTTTTCAGCTCAGGATGCAACTGTCACCACAGGCTATCCTTTCATGAGGCCACAGCTGGCTAGTATAGCAGAAGAATGAAACCCCAGAGTAATTTCAGGTAATGCCGATAATTCAGCAGCCCAAACTTTTTCTTCTGAGCCAGAACTCCAACAGTGCTCCACTCCAGTATGGTGCCAGAGGGTGAACTGTTAATACAACATAAAAACTTCTAGTGCTGAAAGGTGTATTATGATGAACTAAACAACATGTTATAAATCTTGGTCAAACTGCTTGGTTGCTTTGCACAGAATTATGCATATCTTGGGAAGAGGGACAGCAAGACCAGAGAATTTGACTGAAGAGGCAACAAGGTAGCCAGGGAAACTCTGGAAAGACATCCTAAGTAAAACCTAAGACCAAATGCCAGTTGAAAAAGACTGAGCTTCGAGCAGTGAAATGATGCCTTTTTGTTTGACTCCCACTGTCTTCAGGGGAAACAGAATTTAGTGTACAACCAGACAAATCAAAGACATTTCTGCTTCTATTATCAGTTTCTCTTCCTAAGTGAAACAGCATATCAGGTTGTGTGAAAGTTCGAAAAGGGGCCAAATGTGGACGGCAAGCTGGTTTGTGCTATTTCGTTCCTTCCTTAGCTCTTACTCAAAATAACCTGTTTATTGTAATGTGCCTTTCACCTGGGCATCCATTTCCAGGGTGTCATGCCAGGCAGTTTAATCCCTTTTGTGGCAAACAAGTCAGCCTTTCCTGGGGTGGTAATCAGGCGCAAAAAGAACTCCAAAGCAACATTTGTAAGGCATTGTTCTTTTTCTTTTCCCCTTACAATAGCAATCACTTGCAGTTGCTGTGCCTGTTTGGTGCACAATCTAGGATGCTGTAATTAACTTCTGAACACAGAAGTTCTTTCTATTAAAGCATCAACACAGGTGTAGGAGGGGAAATTATGTATCCTGCTTCGTTTATTTCTAAAAATAAAAACATTTCACCAAAAACGTGCTGCTTGAATTTGCCTGGAGAGCATATTTAGATACACGGGGAATGGTGCCCTCTTGAGAGTCATATTAAAAAACTCATTAAAGCTGTTACAAAAGGTGGTTGGGAATTTCAAAGCTATGTTGTTCTTCTCTTTAAATTGCAGGGTGGTGAGAAGTATAAGCTTCTTTCCTTCAATGAGAAAGAGAACATTATAGAAAGACCCTGAAAAAATATTCTTTTTATTTGCATTATTAATAGTGTCTGAATTATTAAAATGTGATAAATTTCAATAGCTAATTATTTTACTGCTGGTATCTTTTTCTTTTGTCACTGAAGTCAGCCTGGACAATGGGATTACAATGAAGATTGTTCCCTCTTGGATTTCCCATTTTCCATCTTGGCTTTGAAGCACAGGCATGCTGTCTTTTGATAATTTCCTTCCTCTAATTTGTTTCCAGTCTAGCAGTGTGGGTAAATGACACAATCATTTGCAGTCTTAACTTCCCAACCCTTCTACTGGTCCTCTCAGGTGACAGTCTTGAAGTCTGACAAACCCCCAAACTCCAAGGATCTTGGTGAAGTCTTGAAATGGTGTGTTTCTTGTGGTAGTTTCAGCATTTATCCAAAGCAGTTTTTCAAATGTCTTTAAATTCTTACAAAACCTTAGCATTGAGCATAAATTACTTCTCCGTGATTAACCTCTCAAGTGCTTTGGAATTTTACCTGGATTGTGATAATGCTTTTTTTGTGTGCCATTGCTATATGAAAATCAGACCAAAGGAGAGATGCAAATTGACAGAAAGCTGTATTACCTCTTTGCTGCAATTTGTGAAGACCATTTTGACTCCCCGTGCTGTCCTCTGCAGTGCTTGCAACTTTCCTGGCATGGTAATAGTTGCAAGATTTGTAAGGATATTCTGTAACCCTACATTCAAATCAAAACTGAAGCATTGAGTACAACTGGGCCAGGGATTGCCCCATGCAAGATCCTGCATGAGATGCCCTTTTAGACTGACAGAAAAGTGCTGATAAATATTTTTGAGCGCAATTTATAAAACTGTTGTACACTTACTTCATGGAGATTACATCTAGGTCATGTTTCCATGGCTTATGTGTAAAACACAGTCCTGTGGAACATTCTCAAAATCTTTTTGATGTCGAGATGTTCCAAATCAAGACACATCTAGTGTTTTCCTTCACCAGGCAACTTAGCTCCCCAAAGCAGAAAATCAAGTGCATTTACCACACATTTTCTCTCATTTAGTTATTGACTCAATTGCTTTCACGACATAAGTGCTTGCCAATTGTTCAATATAGCTCATTCTGGAACCTTCCTAGCATGACTTTTAGTGTAACTGGTGTCTGGCTGTTATAAAACACCACACTGAGACCTGGACACTGCCATGCAACAGTGACTTGCAAAGCCCTCTCTCAAAGAGCCAATGTCAGCTCCCATGCAACAAGTTCGGCTCCTCCAGTAGTGGGGTGATTCACTGAAGCTCTGCCAGCATGACAGACACAGCATGACTGTGGCTTGCTCTGGGAAGCCATACATGCAAATAGTAACACAGACTCAGGTAATTAAGTTTCCTGTTCAGCTTTCAGGGATGGGGGCAGAAGAGACAGCATGGTACACTCACTCATCCATCACCTGCCAGCCAGTCCTGGCGGGAGGGATCTCCAAACAAAGTGTTGTGTTGCTACACCAAAAGGAAAAACTTCTTCCACATGTAGCAAGGACAATCCAGGCCGAGACAGCTGCTCGGCTGAGCAAGGGCTGCCAGGGATGGTGGAATGTCACAAACTAAGCTCAAGAATTCACAGAGAGACCCAACAAATACAGGGGGAGAAAACAGTGTCACTGAAATGTTTGTCAAGAGCACAAATATAAATTAGTTAAGGAGGCACTTCCTCTCAGGCTGCTGACACATGGTTTACAAGATGAGATGAAGGAGATGAAGTTGATCTAAAAAGAAGATTGTGCTGGCCCCACATTTCAGTGAGCCCAACTAAATTAAATGATCAATCCTGTCAATGACTATCTGTGCAAGAAATCAGCCATGCAGCCCACTCACTGCCTGCACAGTTATACAAGTCCTATAACATTCTAGTAATTTAACATTTTTAGTGACTTTGTATATATTTTGCCATGCCTCTTTTGGAAAAAGATGATGTTTAAAGATAACTAAGCAAATTACATCAATTTCTGAGCTAGACTAGTCTACGAAGACTCTCCTATGACAGGTTTAATGATCACATTTCTATTTTATGAAAGTTAAGTGCAATAGGTAAACTTTTTCATGTGCTTAGCCAGAACTTGCAGATTCTCTGCTATACATCTCTCACAAGTTTTGAAGTCCAAATCAAAAATTAAATCTCTTTGGAAGAAAGCTAAACAGTTAAACTAAAAGGAAGCATTCAGATACTATATTGTCCTAAGGCTTCAACAAGCACTGAAGTAAGCCACCCTATATATTGCATAGGTCAATGTTGTAGGTGAATCCAAACAAAATAGGTTAGTGCATAATTTTCAAATTCATAGAAAACAAACAAAACCAAAACAAGACCAATCAACCAACCAACCACAAGAAAAAACAAACAAACAACTTTGCTTTTCATTCTGACATATGGATATTACCAATCACACATTTCAAGACCTGGATGGAACCACACCATGCTTCCTCCCTCAGAATCCAGGACATGAAGATCTTCTACCACCCTACTCTAGCAACACAGTCTGACCCAAAGCTTTCAGAAAGCCTACAGCAGCAATCCTAGATTTTCTTGAGTCACTGGGGATGAAACACACCGAGCATTTCTTGTGGGTGCTGTGGAGTGAGGGAGCTTTGGCTCCTTAGCCTTGCAGATGCTCAAAAGGCTGCTTGGACATTGCTGGAAGAGTAGGGCTGCTAGAGGCTTGTACTTGGCCAGAACCTGGCTAATAAGGGTCCTTTTTTTTTTTTTTTCCCAGTTTCTCCCCCTCGTCCCCTATTCATCTGCACATATATGTGGGAGATGGCCAGAACTTACAGATGTAATTTCCTGGACATGGATTGCATTCTATAAAATGACACAGGCATTTTTCACTGAGTCATTTTTCATGATCATTTCAGGCAGTATTGAATAAACGATAGAGAAATATTTTGATAAGTTATAAGAGTGTACTTTTCATGTTTCATTTGGTGATATGTCATGGAAAAACTGCTTTAACTTACTTTTAGTCATATATATAGTGTCTATAATTTTACTAGTTCATGTAGAAAAAAATTCCTGTTGCAGACGTACTGGCATACATGACCACTTTGGTGACATCTTTGATACTTATCAATTGCATATGAGCCACTTAACATTACTGTGAGTTTTTTCCATTAAAAAACATTAAAAAGTTGTCTAAAAGCAAAAATCTAGCCAGGCCCTCCTCCTCCAAGAATAAAAGGAAAAAGAAAAAAAAAGAAAAAAAAGGAAAATAAAAGCTTTTTCCTGCAATAAAATCGTTTACAAGTTGTAATGAATGAGTGATGTCTCTCTTTCAGGCTTCTGGGGAAAGCCCTTCTAATGCTGGAATAATCAGGCTGGAAGAAGGAATTACTGAATCAGGCCTGTTCAGACTAGTCAAGGGATTCTGTATCTGCCGTTAGAGCTGCATACATCAAATCTAAATCTCTGGCAGGCCAGCAAAACATTAAAGTAAACAACTACTTCAGTGCACTATGCCAATCGAGGTCTAGATGTGTATTTCTGACCACATTTTAAAAATCCAATTGAGTTTCGTTTTGTTTTAGAAAAGACTGCTTCAGGTTCAGCACATACAAAAATTTCAGTCCAATTATTTTAATGATTTCTTTCTCAGAAGACTACATGATAAATGTACAGCTCAACCTGAGAGTCTGCCTTTGTGAACTTGCTGTCAGGGCCAAAGCACTCTGTGCAAATACTGGAAAACCTGGTACTAATTAAAGCCAGCTTCTCTCATAACAGATCAATGTCCAAGTGTGCAACAGGCTGCCGGCAAATAAGAAGAGCTTCTGTTAGTTCCCAAACAACACAGACAACAGATCTTGCTCACCCACTCCTCAGCAGTTTCTTTGACAGCTCAATACAAAACCTACAAGCCCGACCTAAGTACATCACAATCAATATGACAAGGAGATCCAATTTCACTAGCACAACCGATAATGCCAAGCTGGTAGCATTACCTTGGCTGAGGGAAGAGCAATGGCTGATAACAACATTTTCTGTTGTTTAAATATACATTTTATGGATTAGAAAAAAAGGGGGTGGGGCGGGCTTCAGGAAATTTAAAAGGCTGACACGTCATCCCGTCCCGCTGCAGCTTTGTGCCTTTAAACACAGATGAGTTTGCATTTAGGGCACGGAAGGTAATGACGACCCTGCTGTGACTTCACCTGGGAAGGTGAAGAAACCGGGCGAAACCAGCTCAGGGCAATCTACCAACCCTGCTGCAGGAGGGCTGATCACTCCCTAGAAACAAGTCTGTATTTCCCGTCCTCTCGTCCTGCAAGCAGGAGAAGAAATCCAGCGCCAGAGAAACGGTGTTTACCGATCGGCATAACAACCGCCCCATCTAGTGTATCAGCCTCACACGGCAGCATCTCCCTGAGACACAGAACCTCTCACTCACACGAGTTTTCCCCCCAGCAGTCCCCTGGCAGCCAACTGGGCAGCTGGGACTTTAAGACATCTAAACAAGAGAATGGAGGCGATAGATTATGGGAGGCATGGCAAATGGGCCAGAAGATAGAGGATGCAGTTGTGAGAATATGGTGTTGAGGCACAGAAGGTGTACAGCTGGGCTTAGGGAAAGCTGTTTTGGTGGTGACAAAGCCAGATGCCACACTAATTGTAAGGATGCTCTTAGCTCTGAAGTCCTATGAAAAATAATAAGAGGTAACAAAACAGGAGCTAAAGAGGGCTAATCCTACTTCATGGCTGGGCAATATATTTTCATTTCAACCTAAGCACCCTCACAAAACTCAAAAAGTTTGGCTTTTCCACCTTTTTTCCATTTCCTTCCTCCTGCAGCAGGAAGATTATTGAAGCTGTTTGTCCTTGTAAGCAGGAAATATCATGAATGGCAAAAGAAAGCTCCATTACCTTATACATTCATTATCTAAAGAAAAAATAAAAAAGATTGCTCACATGAGTGAGGCTTTCTTCAAGCAAACAAATTGTTTAAAGCCACCAACCTACTCATTTGCTGTTTTCTGTTGTATAGTCAGTGTTTTTAGGCTCCTTCACAAACCTGTCGGAAAACCTTGGTCCGTGGACAGTTCTCCTCATACCCATGGCAGAGTAGACCTGGAGCTGCTAAGAGTCCAGCAAATCAGCTCTGTTGGCCACCATAGGCAGATGGACTTCTGCAGTAATTGGTACTAGATGGAGAGCATCCTCACTTTTCCCACACTTGGTGGGCATTTTAGTACAAAAGATCTGAAGAATAAAGATTTTCCACTGAACAGGAATCAAAAATGTGCTGATCCAAAACATAGTTTGCTGGATGTAAACTGAAAACTGAAACGGATTTTTTTCAGACAAAAAATCATTTGCTCTGTCTGTTGTGGACATAATGGTTGGACTAACCAAAAAAGAAGGTATCAGAAATTTGAATGAAGTAATTTATTGTTTCTGACAGGGATCTTTCACATTTTAAATCTTTTCCATTTTCCTTTGCTATCTAAGTCAGTATTTTCTTCCTCCTCCCTGGCCTTTCCTACTCCTTTTCATACTATAATAAAAGGACTAGTGGAGGGAGATAATATCCCTCACATCAGAGAAGAAGAGCTAGCACACTCCTCACTCCCACTCCTAGGCAGCAGAGGCTGGAAGAACTCATGGACAATCCCCACCTCTTACTGTCCTTATCCAAGCATCAAGGAGCCCAGGCAGGGCTTTCATCCCACAAGGAGGAGATCCTCCTCTGTGAAGGTAGGCTGCCTGGAGACACTCACATCATCAAGTGCACCTTCATAGGGCTTTCACAGGATAAAGGTAGAAGTTGCTCTATAATGTTACCTCCTATGACATTGTTCTAGATGCTTTCTACTTGTTCTTTGTTTAATTTCCTTTGGAAAACAATCTCACATTAATTTTGATCATTATTGACCCTGGGCAATCACAAAACTCTTTAATGCATCTCATGCCTGCTTACATCAGGATTTTATTAAGAGGCTGCAACTGAAAAAAGTCCAGTCTTCTCCCAAAAGGACTTTTTGGGAGAAGTCCTTCTACAGGACTGTGCTATTGAACTTCAGGTCACCTAATCTTTGCTAAGTGTTGAGAAGAGGCCTTCCTGGGGTAAAAGGTGCAGCAATGTATTACAGCCCAATCCAAAGCCCTTTGAAGTCAGTAGCAGTACTGCCAACCACAAGTGCACCAATGTCATGAATCAAGCCTCCAGAAACATGAAGATGCCATAGAGAGCATATTATAACTTCCTTTGAAATAAAAATAAAAAAAACCAAACCTATAGATTTTTCTGCCTCTTTCTCCTAACCTCAGAATGCCTCGGCAGGGGGGATTGTGTTTTCAGAAGTTTCAACACCGAAGTCTAACAGCTATTGAAAAGAAAAAAACACAGATGAGAATGTGACTGTAAGAGCCAAACCAAAACAATGTTAAGCAGTGGAAAGTCACAATGAAATCACAATCCCAGAGATGCTGCAGTAGACTTTAATGGCCGTGTACTGCTGCATTTCAAAGAAGGAGGCTGCACAGTAGCTGAAGGTGAAACTTTGGTGGGATGCAGTCACAGCAGTCGCTTGGCTGGACCACACTGGCTTAGCCTGAGTGGCCTGTTCCATTGAAAAATGGAACTACTGGAAGTCTACTGGAAGTGCTGGGTCTCCTCCTTTTTCTTAAAGCCAATGCATTTGCTGAGAGATCATAACATCAGTATTATCCCAAGTCATTGAACTGGGAGGAAAAACGCCAGCACAGACAGGAAGGGGAAAGAACTGGGGTGCCCAGCTCTTTCTCCATCCATGGCAATCTCAAAGTGCAGTGACTGAAGTCTGTTTCCCTGTTCAGAGGAAAGAGCCATATGCCCAGCCTTCAACTTTCAGCATTTCTCTTGGCTACTCAATAGCTACCAACTGGTTCCTTCCTCCCCTGTGGCTGTGTACCTGTATTTGCTAGGAGAGAAAGCAAGGTCCACCAGTATGATAGATAAATGCTTATATTTCAGTGGTTTGGAAAAATGTCATTTAAATGAACTGGAGTGAATTGAAGGTGGGTAGTTATTTTTCCATATATACCCATAGCCCTTTAGTGCCTATGTACGTGGCATACTTGACATGCTCTTATTCCCTGTTCCATGAATTCCATGAATTCTCAACAGAAGAACCTGTACTGCAATTTTACAGACAAAAAATATGCACCCTTTCTAAAAACTGCCCTGCAGTTCTGTGGCAGTATTTACTTCAATGCCCATGATCCACACAACTCAGCCAATGTTCAGCACTATTACAGAAATTCCAGGGCTCAGAGCAATCCACTTCAGGACATTACATCCCTCAGAGCGCCACAGAGGGAAGGTATTGCATTAGAATATTATGGCAAAGAAGGAATTTTTGTTCCTTGAACCACACCAGCCTTTTCTATAGGACTCTTCAAACATCAGGTAAATCCTACAGACATGGGGCATCCACCAAATGCCACTGAACTTGGCTTCTGATTTTTCCTTGGTATAATGATTACACTGGCCAAATCATTTTCACAGTGATCCCAAATTACTGCAAAAAAGTCACTCTTATAACTCTATTTCTGAAACATTCAGCTCACATTAACAGATGGAGATTAGGGCTACTGAAAAGTGCACATATTTTGATAGTTTTTATTGACATGTAAAAGGATTAGAATCAGAAATCATTTGAATGTATTTCTAAAACTTGGGTTCTTCTTAAAAATGTGCATAATTTGAGGCATCTAATCCTAAATCTGAGAGAGATGCGTACTGCCATTTGCAGAGGTCTTTCTGGAATTTTTTTCCCCTCTTCCATTATTATGCTAAGCAATGTTTGTATGAAAACAATTTGGAACAATTCTCATTTACCTCAGACATGATACGCATGAAGTTTAGTTTTCTGGGATTCATTTTCTCTATGGGGTATGTATAACTGAAAAAAATCACTGAAGCAGAAGTATGGAGTTCCAATAAATATTAGAATTCACTTTACTAATTAGTGCCTGGATTAAAATCTCTTTGATATAATTCTTTTAAAAAGGTAATTGTCTTAGAAGGCAGACAAAACTTGTTTATTCAATGCATGTCTCATGTCAAAACCCTGCTGATTAGAATTCATCTATATATTACAAATATTCACCTCAAATCATCTAAATATGCACTTATCTTAAGCCTAGGATAAAGGACGTGTAACAGAACTCATCTTGAGGATACTAAGGGAGAATTCTGGTTTGCCCTTCCATTTCACTTTTCCTATTGTCAGTTATTTATTTGCTGCTTGGTAGAATTCCTTCCTATCTCTTTTGCTTCCCTCTACTTTTGAAGGAGGTAAAGAGGACATCCTGCCACAGATAGAGGGTAATAGATGTGGCTCTTTCAACCAGTCAAAAAGCAAAATACATCTTCATCTCCTTAGCCCATTGAGTCTGGTGCACATGGATGGCTTGCATGCTCAGTCCTCTGTCCCTCGGTTGTCATTCTTGACCTAAACACAGAGCAATTAAAACAAAAAAAAACAACCAACCAACCAAACAAAAACACAAAAAACCCTACATCTGCAAAAGACCCTGCTCATTGCTGCAAAAAAGATTTTCTTTTGACACAATTTTTAGTGCATTTCCAGATTTGGTTTTAAGTGCTTCCAGCACTCAAAGTAGAGAAGCTTTCACTATTCCTCCTGGGAAACTATTCCCCAGTCCGATAAATCCCACTCCCAAGAAAACTCTTTTACACATGCTTGTAGCACTTTTCCAATCTTGGCCTAGAATGAATGGAGCAAATATCTTTTTCCCCACAGAGTTTACATAATAATGGAAGAAAGCTGGAAAAGCTGTGTGCTCTGCTGAGTTACTTCCACTCACCAGGAATTTATGTGATAACAACATCTGTGTTGTCTGAAATACATAATTTCTAATTTTAATAAATTACAATATATCTATTGAAGTGCAAAGTCATCCAAAGCAGACAATATTATTACAAACTTAATAGAAGACATAAGAAAAGAAGCATAGAAGCATAGAAAATCTTTAAACTGCTGACACCAAGGCAAAGGCAGATGGGTCTTTCTCTGCCTGAATTCAGCAGACTGGTTACAGATATCTTGCTAGCACTCATTTTGTTGGTGATGTTTTCTTTCTCTTTTTAAAAGACTGGCAACTGAGTTATTTTAGACATTATAAAAAAGAAGTGCTTTTGTTTTCATTTTACATAACCCAGCTTGAATTAAAAGTGATTTCAAAGTAGTGCCTAAGCTGCTGTTGCACAATTACCTTGCTATTTGAGACAGTGTGTCACTCTTCCTCACCCAAGGATAGGCAAACCCATGAAGCTTCCTGGCACTGCCTCCACAGCAGGCACTGAGTGAAAGGCTTGATTTTTTCCCCATGGAAATTGCAAGGGGAGGAACTTTCTTGAGGGATCTGGTGATCATCAGGAGAGCTATTTGACACAGAGCCAAAAAAGGGGCAGGCAGCACATCTGAAGCTCTCCCCAAAGTCTTTCACCTCTGCAGCTGAAAGACAGTTATTTGCTCTGCTGTTTCCCTCCTGCTCTGGCAGGTCCTGCAGTGCAAAGGTGTAGCTTTCAGAGGCTGTTTCAGATAGACCTCTAAATGCACAAGCATGTACAAAATACCCATTTACCATGGGTTCAGTGATAAACATCTGTACCACAGAGCAGCTCTTGGCTTGTGAGCCACAATTGCCTACAAAATTACATATATATTCACCATTTACCATAGGAAGATCCCACTAGACAAAACCCAAGGCTTTCTAAATATGAGAAAACTCTAAAAATTACTGCATTGATGCTTTGGAAATCTTTCCCCAGAATGATTTTTGCTATTTGTAGATCAAAAGCTATTGTTTATCTAAACTTCCAAAGAATAAGGCAGAATTCAGAGCAGATGTGTCTCCAAATACTTAAATAGCTGGGTAGCAGCCTATTTTTTTTGAATTTGCTATTCACTAAAATGAACATGCTGTGAAATATGCCGTTCAGTTTTGTTTGCAGGAAGGCATAACAGGAAGACACCATTATTTTTTTCAAATGTTAAGGGCTCAAAAGTCAGATGGATGGAAGAAAGATGCCATGCTGCTGGGGAGGTGTAACTCTCCCTTCTTGGCTCACTTCTAAGGACACAGAGTCAAGAGTCTACTCAGAGAAACACAGGCAGAGGTGCCTCTAAGTCTAATTAATAAAGACAGCATTGCCGTGCTTCATCCTTGGGGCTAGCACAGTTCATATCATGGCTTGGAATGTCCACTGGTCCCTGATGAATTACACTGGCTCTGTCTGTGTAAATAAAATAACTTATTTCAAATCCAACCATTCTGAGATAGCCCAAACTGCTTTAAATCAGAATAAAATTCAGAAATTCAGTCTTGCAGATGCTGCCTTTTTGTGCTACGCTTTGCTAGCACTCATCTTTTTTTCAGATAAAAAAGTCACAGTTTCATTAGTGGTTTAAACCACTAACAGTTACTGGCAGCCTTGACACAGGGCAACAGAAGAATTAAATTAAAAAGTGGCAAGCAGATGACTGCTAATTATCCTTTCACTCATAAAGTTTAAATATAGCTGCTTGTGTTTGAACACAAAGAAGGCCTGCAATTAGGACACATTCAACTGCAAATTCACCACAACCCCCTCTTTACTGTGCTACTTGTAGATGACACAAAACAATACCTC
The DNA here is from genome assembly GCA_013397135.1 of Pachyramphus minor. Classification (NCBI taxonomy): domain Eukaryota; kingdom Metazoa; phylum Chordata; class Aves; order Passeriformes; family Tyrannidae; genus Pachyramphus; species Pachyramphus minor. The sequence continues at coordinate 206,510 of VYXB01001212.1, read as the reverse complement.
AATACTAATTGTACTTGGTGCCTATAATTTTCTTCAGTACTGTGTATATTAGTCACAAATATATCTCAAAAGCCGTGATTCTCCCCCCCTCAGAAAAGGGAAAAGCAAATACACATGCTCTGAAGGGAGAACTTTGCTCAGAGTGCTCTTTGTGGTCTGGTTCTAGGATATACTGAACACGCTTATTCTTCCTAGGAGGCATTTTAACCTTTGATTTGGCCATAAGAAAGGAAAGTGGCAGTGGCTACACTTGCCTTGTAGAGGTGGACAGGGTCCCTTAGGATAAGAACATTTCTGTGGCAAGGAAATTCTGACACTTCTTTTCTGCCTTTATTTCTGTTCCTGCTCCCCAAACTTGAAGAAAAAACCTCCTATACCAAATTAAAAATTACAAAAACATCAGATTAATTTTTGAAGTGACAATTTACCATTTTTAAATTTTGTCAGATATTTCTCCTGAAAATGCAAAAATGTGCCTGAAATCAGGACTGTTTCTACCAAAAAATTATTTTCACAAAACTTTTATTTTATGAGGAAATATTTGTATCCTAAGAAACTGAAGATAACTTGATAACTTTAAATAAAGTAAGGATTGTGCCAGAGTTCATCTGTTTCCTGATCCTTGCCACTGTGTCAAACTTTATCCTAGCAAGGCTCTGAAGCATTTCTCCTTCATTCCTAATATTTAGCAACTCTTTCTTTTAGAATTTTTAGGAGATATTTTACTCCTTTGCAATGAATTCGTAAAACTGAATTAATCTCTGCTCAGACTGTACAAATTCTGATCTTTATCTCCCTGTGACAGTCAGAAAATAAACTTAATGTTTTATTTACTTGATGTTATTGATTGCAGGTAATTGCATTATTGGTTTATAAACTTAATGTTATTAATTAGAAGTTCCTAGTCCCTTGACATCTCAGTGCATCAGACTCGAATGGGCAGGATGAAACCTGACATATACCCAACCAGACACACACAGAAAATCACCAAAAGTCTATGCTATCAACACAATATAAATGACATTTACTGGAAGCTATGGAGAATACAGAAAAGAAGCTAGTAGGGAAGAGGGGAAGAAGGTGAAAGGAAGAAAGAGATAGATGAGTGCCTCTTATTTCCAATGTAGTTTGAATAGCAACAACTTGGGTAATGATGCCAAAACTGAGCTACTAACTGATGCATCCATCTACTGGAAATAGTGTGTGTAATGTGCAACTGGGCAAATTCCCCAAGCAGTAGCCAACACAATTTGTGTGTGAGACTGAAATCATGTCTGAAGTTGAAAGGAATCAAAAAGCAGCTCCTTTTAATAGGAAGCCACTCTCTCAAAACAAGTTTTTCTTCTAGATACTGCAAATCATGTCAATGTAAAAAAAAAATTAGATCAAGCTATAAAACACATATTTAATTAAAAATAACTAATAAATGCTACATTTCCTGAAAAGAAATTAAGACATTTGGTAAAAATATGAACATTATTTCAAAAAGATGCCATTTACACACAGTATTTTAGCATGTGAAGTGTCATCACATTGCCCATCTCTGCTGGAATGCTTACTCTTCCACACTTCCTTCCCAGCCCCATACTGTTTGACCCTGTATTTCTCCAAATATGCCCAAGGGGTTTTAACGACAACATGAGAAAGGGGAAGGGCAATGCAGAATGTGCCAGATATGTGTAAATAACATGAGAGGGATGAGAGCGGGAAGAAAAGTGTCTCGCCACCAAAACGTGCAGTGGTTCAAGCTGCTCTTTTGCTCCCCTTCTCTACAAAGCTCTCCCTGCACCTGAGAGCACAGCCAACTTGCAAAGCACAGTGGCTTTAAAGCTTCAGGCTGTATTAAAGCAATGCCAACACCTCTGAGCCCTTTATAGTAACTACTTGATACAGATAAAATTTACTAATTTTTCACTGCTTCAGCCTTTCAAAATTCAAAAACTGTAGCAACATCAAAGGCACTTACAGAATTTTTACACAACATCTCAAAAGTCCAATTCTGCATCAAGACTGCATGATGGGGAACAAGTTTTCTCAGCTCACCACCAAGGGAAGTGTTGACTGCCTACAAACTCTGCTTGTATTTCAGGAAGATCACAGTGCTTTCCACATGAATGAAGAGCAAGAGTTGCTGTGGTGGGATTTAAAAATGACAACCTCAAAAATAAAGTGAGAAGCACTTGAACTCGGAATACTGAAGTCAAGAGTTTGTATTTTCTTCTAGATATTTTCCTTTTTGTGCCAATTGATTTGTACCAGAGAAAAACTACTTAAAGTAAAATGCTAGGGGAAAAGAAAGGAAAAAAAATAAGTTTATCACTTAAGATATCTTTGCCTTATGATAAAGCATATTCTGTAAGAACTACTAAAAATTCAGAAATAAGACTAATACTGGTGATATTGAAAACTGAAATCCTACAGGATTTCTGGCACTGAAAAAATTCTAACTTCAAAAAGCAAAAACAAATAAAAATCTAAATTCTTAACCAACCTTTAAAAAATCTGCCAACCATCCCCAGTCTTTTGATCTTAAATTGTGTCTGCTTTTACAGGAAATAATGGCAAAAAGACAAGGACATGTGGAATGGGGTAGGGAAGAAAGATAAATTATTTATGCTAATGATGGATTTGACTAATGATATGTTTAGCTTTTAAAACCAAAACAAATGCTTTTTTTTTTAACAAGTTGCTTACAGTCAGTAAGAGAAGGAGCAAAATTTTTCTTCAGCTACTCTTAGGACCAATTCTTCAGCCTTCATATTTGACATTTGGTCTGATATTAAATGGTTACTTACTAGAAGCCACAGAGCAGCAGGAAGTGCTAAATGCCAAAGGGCCTTGAGAAACTAAAACACACACAGCAGCAAAACACTGAACAGATGCCCCATTCAGCTACTGATTAGCTGCTGCAAAACACACATTAAAGCCTATGCTGCAAATGTTTGCAGTCCAATTTCTACTTAGCCAACCATGAAGATTATCATCACATTTAGAAAATTTTTTTCAAGCCTGAGCCCAAGTCTGAGTATATGACTGTAAAGTTTTTGTCTCAGAAACTGGGTCATGTGTAAATGACATACAGAATACATGGTTTGTATTTGTAAACCACAGTGTTCCCAGGGTTTCCCCTTTCACACTTAATCAGGCTAGTCTAATAACAAGAACCTACTCCAGCTATTCTGCAAAAGTTGGTGTGGAATAATATCTTATAGTCCAATACAAAACAGGCAGGTTCTTATTTAGCATGCATTATGGTATAAACTCATATTAGAAATGGCTGACTATATTCTGACGCACACTTCTTCCCTGCATGCACATCTATCTTCTAACCTGGTTTTCAGGCAGACAAACTTTGTCAACGTAGGCAGTACAAAATGTTCTAAGATTCCCAGATTTTTCCTCAACATCAATCTGAAGTTACATGTAAGGTTGACCAGGATGGAATTTAACATTATGGGACGATGGTCTAAGCAGATTATGACAAAGAAGTAAATGCCTTAATTCTATAATCATATGTCAAATTTCATATGGTTATGCTTGCTGCCTCTTCTTGATACTTCAAATTTGCAAATTGATGGAAGGATAATAAAGTGGGTTTAGAGACAGGATGCACAATCTCTTGGAAATTATACAGTCATACTGCATCTAGTTTCTAAATCACCCAAAATTATTACTTGTTTTAATTTCTGCTATAGTTTTCCACCTCAGATTATCTGCCTTAGTCTTCTTGCAAAATTCTGTACTTCAGTTTACGTTGTAAACAAGTCTTGCTTGACACAAAGGAGAATGATGTTTTCCCATAACTCCCATATTTTCATACAATGTACCAAAATCAGCTGCTTTAGTAATGGTGTTCTCTCATGGCATCAACCTTCTCCCTCATCAACCCCATCTTAGAACTGAGAAACACTATCTTTCTAACTGCCCTCATGAAGCAGATCTGATGTCTTCTTCACAAGTGCTGAATTCAACTTGCATAGACCTTGGTAGGACTTGGTGAATATGGAAATTATAATCTGTAGCCATTTGGGGAAATATGAGTACAAGTACAGTGGGAAATACAGGCAAAGGTTAACAGCTACCTACCTACCTGTACAAAATTTGCCTTTTTCCCTAGATTCCATGCCCCCAGATAATCAGGCCAATTTCTAGATTAAGAGTATTTTGGATTTCACCATTTCTAGTTTGTGAAATACCCTCCGCTGTCAAAAATGTTTCCTTGACATCAACCAGGAAGTTTGTCCATTAAGAAGAGAATCTGATATTTGTTAAGTTTGCAAAGTGGAGCACTTTAATAATGAAAAGACAAAATAAGTCCAAGAATCATCCATTTTCTTCCCATATAACATCAGCCACTTTGATGCTCTGATCACTATATGAGAGCTTCCCCAGTTCTTTACTTAACTGGGGGATTTTAAGCCATCTTTTTGCTCACCCTGTTCTGGTGTCAGCAGCAAATGGCATTGTAGCTGTTACTCATTATCATTTTGAATAAATTAACCCTCAAAAATGCCCACAATAATCCTGGCATGTACAAGTTTTGAGGCAGGACTGTCATTTGCACTCAGGCTTTCACTCTCTTCTGCAACCCAACATGTGGCGTATAGCCTGAGGTATTGACAAATTGCTGTATGACTTCTCAGGTAGGTGGTTTTTTTGTCTGACATCAGAAGGGCACAAAAAAATCCATGAAAGGAATGGAAACATACGTAAGGAGCTCACCTCTCTATCTGAAAGGTGTATTTCTTACTAATGGAACAAATTATCTGAAACTTCTCCTTCTTGCTAAAGAGCAAAGACCTCAAGAGGAACTGCAACAATACGACAATGTCAATCCCAGAGTAGAGATGGGTGGTTTTTTAACTTCTGGTCTGAGCAGTAAAGTTCCCTTTTCACCAAGATGTACCTCACCACAGACCTCACTGCCTTCGGAACAAACTGCAAGGCCTTATAGCACAACCCACAACACGAAAAAGAGAGCGAACTGAAAACTGTCTAGGCGGACATGAAGATAAAGAACGGGCACCGCAGCAGCTGAGGTTGGTGCCTGAGGGCTGTCACACAGAGAACCGCCGTCTCCGCTTCGCAACCGGAGCACAGAGGTGGCTGATATGAAACAGCACACCTCCTCCACCCTGCACCCCAGGACTCACCACTCATGCTGAGAGCTACCTTCAGCCCCATAATCACCTAATCTAGAGTCTGGAAGAGCTCTGGGAAAGCATCTGAGCAGGGTCTTTGTTTCAATTGCAGTTCAGTCCCCATCTATCCTGGGCAAATCAAGAAACTTGACTAACTTGATTCACCTTTAAGGTGGGTTTAAATCTAGTCACTAAACATGGAAGTCTGCTCAAAGGTACGTAATTCATGCAGCTTTCTTCAAGTGGCTCTGGTGTTGCTCTGAAATTTAGAAGAGCAAGTTTTTCTTCACCAATCTCCTTCAGATGCTCTAGCAAACCAGACAGTTGTCAGGTGGAGTGTACCACGACATTGAAGTGATGCACAGGCTATGCCTGCCACAACAAACTAGAGGTATGACGGCTCTGAACTTTGCTGACATTACACTTTTTATGGTCTAACTCAAAATTCTAGATCATGCCACTTTTACTCATGATGAGGATAACCTTATTCCTCCTAGGGATTATGAGAAATAAAAAAAGAGTTGGAAGGTAAAGCTCTGACAAAATAATGGGTGAGGTGAGAGCCCAGGGGGAGAAATTAAGTAATCTTCTACCACTAAAACTAAACGAAAAAGGTCTTAAAAGCTTTAAGAAGAAAATCCTGAAAATATATTGTCCTCACATACTAGATTGCAGCTAATGAAGTGAGATGCTGTAAAGTGATACCAGGAAGTTGCTTCTGTCAGTGTGCAAGAATAGCAGAAGACAGACTGATGGTAAGAAAGCACAGACAGCATGAACATGGGGACCACCCGACCAGCCTCACTGCACTATCAAGATACATATAGTACTGACCTGGAATAACAAACAGATAAATTTTATGAGCCGCTGCCAAAGTTGCTTTAAAAAATCTATTCTATTTCTGTTAGCTAGAAGAGTCTCTAAAAATATTGCCTCTTCACAGATCCTGCATTGAGAATGGTGAATAAGGAGATGGTAAAATAAATGACAGTGTGAACCATCTATGGGGTACCAACCCATCACTGATGGAGTGAGAGGAAACAACGTCTTCTCAGCAGAACTGGTGTCAGGATCTAGAAAATGAAGACAAATATGCAACGGAAACTGCAACTTGTGTCTTTAACAGTTGCAAGTGACTCAGCCTAGGAACAGGCAGCAAGCAAACATTTTGCAGGTTATTTAAAATGCAAATTGTTCTTCTATAAATGCAGCAGCTGAAGCACAGGTAACATCTGATGTAAATGAGTGATCTACTTTAATCAAATGGTATGCCTAGAGAAAAAGATAGAAGCAAAAATAATGACTCTCATTGTTTCCCTAAGTGCTTCACATTTCTCTCCCCATTACAGTTGTTCTCTAGGTTAGTGGGGGAATGAAGCAGGTTATTTTAATGGCACCTCAGTATAAAAACAATTCTCTAACCATCACATTAAAAATTAAACAGCTTTGCATCTTTAATGCATACTTTCCTCTTTAAAGAGGGAATCAACACTTGTGTAGCAGCATGTAAGTGTTTTTGCTGTGTCCAATGACCAGCTATAAAAAGATATAGGAAGCAGCAACAGAGAAAATACAGAATGAAAGAAAGTATGTCAAAAAAACCAAAAACCAGAGAAAGCAGCATTTGTCACTTACTGTCAGGAAGTGACAAATCCTCAAAAACCAAGAAGGGAAACAGGGAGGCCTAAATGTTGTATGTAAGAAACTACAAATAACGACACATCTTTGAAAACACCATCATTTTACCTCCACTGGATTTGCCAGTTTCTCATAATGAACCCAGCTCATTGTTAGTAGTCGTTGTAGTTAAGCCAACAAAGAACATAGTCTAATCTTGACATGGTCTCAATCCTGTCAACCTCTGTGACAATCCGTCTATGTCAATCCCTCTGGATCCAGGGGCATACAGATCAAGTCACAGGGCATTGTTCATGCAACATTATTCCAGGCAGTGCTGAAATACACCTTACACTTAACAGTAAAAGTAGTCCGTTCTGATTTGGACAAACCACTGGAATCTCCTCCCTCCTCTCTGTCCCAAATGTCCTTCACTGAACGAACTTTTTAGGAGGCACAGAGAAAGGTAGAGCAAAAAAATTACACAGAAACTGGCACATAGATTTGTTTTTGCTTGCAGCCTCTGGCCCCACAAGTTGAATCTACTTGCTCCTATGTGACTAAGCAAGTTTTCACTCCCTCTTTCCTCATCAGGCAGGCACAGCCTGTATACTTGAGCCTCCCCAGGCACATGGTCTGCTGCATCTTAAGATTCCCTGAGGAGCAAACATAAGAGGACATTGTGGTCCATTTTAGACTCAAACACACACTGCACTGCCTTACTTGTGCTGCAGCAGAGGAGGTCCCTCGGTGCATTCTGGAACTTCCCTGATGGTGGTGTAGTTCTGTGCAGCAGTGTGAGAGTGCATCCAAAGTATCTACATCACCAGGGATGTATATGCCTATAGCCTTGTTCTAGCCAATAGAGTAGGGCTGATTTGCAACCAGGCAAGCACACATTTTAAAATGTACTCAGCCCTATGGAGACCAGAATTTCATTTTCCATAATGCCTTACCTCAGGAAACAGACTGAATAAAGCACAGCCCAGGCACTTTGGCCACTTTCAAATATCTGCACTTGTAAAAAAAAGGGCCCTCACGTCCTCTCATTTAACACAGCAAAGCTACTCTGAATCCTGCAGGAAGCCGACTCTGTCCAGCTTCCACCCCCAAATCATCCCGTGTGCACTTGCAGTGGTTACCTCCTGAAGGAAGACGGTGGTATACTGACTTACACATTTTTTTGGCCTCACCTACTAATGAAAAGCAAGGAACAGATAAAAGTGCATGGGGTAAAATTCTAACATGCAGGTGAAGTGTAATGTGTGAAGTCGCAGGACGAGAAGTTTTGGTGTCCTGGCAATACACCCTGAAGCTTTCCTGGGACTTTTCTGCCCTTGCAGTCAAAGATGCTTTGTCAAAGGTGTGGGTACCCATGGCGTTACCAGGATCCATTTAGGTGTGAAAACATGGGTATAATAGACCAGGAACTTTCCAAACATCACCTCAAAGAGTAGATTAAGCACCACATAAACTAGAGACGCACATTTTGGCCACCGAGTCCTGGGTCTGGGAGAGCTACGCACTCTGTGGAGGAGGATATTTTTTTCCCAAATTCTTTAGTTCAGCTCGGCTCGGAGATCTCTCCCTCCCTCCCTCCCTCCCTCCCCCTTACCTGAGCCGCCCACGATGGACCGCAGCAGACAGGTTCTCCGGGAGGAGGAGAAGGAGGAGATGTCGCTTTGGGAGCGGCCCCGGGGACCGGGCAAGGACCAGACGGGCAGCGGTCCTGCCCCGTTGCTCCCCGGCCTCTCAGCCATCGCCGACGGGGAGCCGAGAGGAGCAGGGAGGAGAGAAGAGGAGGGAGAGAGGCGGCGAGGGAGGGGACAGGGAAAGTTTGTAGAGGAAGAGCCGCCTCCCTCCTTCGACCGCCCCGCCGGGGCGCCCGTCGACCTTTTGGGTTTCTGGGAACATAAAATTTTTGTTTGCACAGGAGCAAAGCAAAGTGGAGGGGTAGACAGACGCGCGGATGCACCCATCCCCAGGGGTGTCTTCGTGCTCCTCGCTCCCGTAATTTCTAACTCTCTGAGGGGAAAAAAAAAAAAAAAGAAAAAAGAGAATCAGTTAAAAAGAACCAGGCGAACCACACTACCACTTCTGTTTTGTGTAATAGGGTGCTCTCCCTCCTTCCCGCCCCCCCCTCAGCCGCTGAAAACGGGGAGGTTGCACAAGGCATCGCACCCCTGCAGAAGAGCACGGAGGGCAATGAGTCAAATAGCTCCCCCCCACCTTTCTTAAAGATTGGGTTGCACGCAAGAGGCTTTACTCAACTAACTCTTGGAGGAAGGTACTCTCCTGCCTTTCAAATCAGTCACAAAGACTTAGGCAGAAGCAAAAGCAAGTTCCGTGCTTTCATTTTCTGGTGTTTTACAGAAACCCTTTTACAACAAGATGCATCTTTAAAGGGATATTTAATGTTTATACTGCTTTTTACAGGCAAATGGTATTATATTCTACCTTGAATAAAATCCTCGCTGCCCTGAAGCCACAATGGCAAAGACAGACAGGACTGCACCCTGTGTTTTCAATGCAGCCAGTGCTGCATTATCCAGCTATCTAACATGAAAGTTGCATTCAGGCTGTATTAAAACATTTTAGCAACTACCACTTCCCAGGTCTGAATCAAAATCTATCAAATCTGAAACTTGTCCGTGTGAAATTCAGTTTCTGGTTTCTTCTTCCACCCAGTCAGGCAAGTGCCTTCCTCTCAATGCTGAATCCCACACAGCTCCCCAGGCACCAGTCTTCCCAGCAGTCACACGATGCAGGCACCCTTCCCTTTGTCCAAGCAATCGATCCAGTACATGAGTCTCGTATGTCAGCCATTAGTCAGGTCAAAAGGTCTCTTCTGCTCAGGATCTCCCAGGGAATTGCCTTCATTTTTCCCTCTGCTGACAGATCAGCCTGTTCCTTCCCTAGCCACAGAACTTTGCCAGCGGGACTGTGCTGTGAGAGAGAGAGGCAGGGGCTTCTCCTGGCAGGGCACAGCAGTGAGCTCCCCGCTTACAGATGCTCCCATGGGGTCCCAAAGGCTCCAGTGCCTCAGAGGCAGGCACACTGTACCCAGGCTTAGAGAGCTTTTTGCAGCTGCTGACACCATTCTTGTGTTATTCACTAAATCTTACAATGTGCTATTTTTATTATTTACCCTTTGCAGCTTGCATCATTACAGATGTGACTGTACACTGAAGACTTTCCCCCACTGGAGATTTCAGTAGCTGGGCATGTGTGGGCTAATGACATTTTCTGAACCTGTTTAAGCCTTAACTAGAAGTGTACTCATGACTGCTATTTACTGTTTCACACTTTTTTTTTTTTTTTTAATTTAAAAGATGGGATCAGGTTCATTGTTGAAATACACAGTTCCTGCTCCAAACCTCATCAAAGTTGGTGGCAGATCAGTGAGCTTTGGGTCAGACACTTGAGCTTTTTTTAAACCATTTTTCCTTCCAAACTTTTTGAGCCACAGAGCAGCTGTAACTTTGTTGTGCTGTTCAGAATGTATGCTTGAAAATTCCCATATTAAGGAGGTGATCAATGTCTGCAATCCTTTGATGTGATCCAAAAGGAGAACATGAAGAAATTGAAAGATAAACTAGAAAAGATACCATAGCAAGAGGTCAAGGCATGTAAAGATTCCTTTCGAGGAGCAAAGCGACATCTAAAGGGGTGAAGGCAAAAGAAGACATAAAGTCGGTCAACATCAAATGTAAGAGATATGAAGAGGCTCCTATTGTAATATCAAAGTGCTTTTGTAAATGAAAGAAATATGCGTGGTCAGTCAGAAAGAATAATACCATGAAAGTTAGAATGGTTTTTACCTGCCTGTAGCTTAATATATTCCTCAAGGTATATCAATGTAAATATTACAAAATCATGCACATCCTATTTTCACAGCCCTTTCAATATTTTTTTAATTAAACAACTGTGGTTAATAGTTCTGTAAACTGAAGCTCTATTTCCATAGAACAGCAGTAAAGTATACATCCTTCCCAGTTGGAGAGAGATTAATTCAGTTGCCTGGAAATTAATTTTCCACTGTTCTGATGAGATTGCCAAAGAAATTTCCACTCGTATTTACTGATTAAACCCAATTATTTTACAAAGGCAGTCCCATGATGTCTGGGGGCTGAAGCAAAAATACAGAATTCGGGCATCAGGAAAGACTGGATAAGCACCAGCCCTGGCAACAAATTTGCTGGAAGATGCATCTTTTAAAGTACGTGCCTGCCACCCGTGATCCGCAGCACAAATGCCAAATTTCATCTACTGAATCGAGACAGCTTCAGTACAGGCCATTCTAATGATCAAAGAAATATCTCCTTGACAGGATTTGGGGCACCTCTCTACCCTGGAAGCCACCACGTACAAGTCGGCTGGAAGGAGCTGTAAACCGATGAATGCTACACGCTGTCCTTCCTAGGAAGGGCAGGGAAGCTGAGCCTGCGGTCGGAAGCAGGCGCCAAGGGCGAAACCAGCAAGGTGCCGAGGCCGCCTTTGGAGCAGATTCTGGCTGCAGATCCAAGGCTCAGCCCTGGATGCGGCTGTAAATCCAGCAGACCTGCAGGAGCTTTCAGGCGACTGCTGCGGGCAGGCCGGTGCTCCTAGGGGAGGAGCCGCCGGGGCCCGAGGGAAGTATGGCAGGATGTCGGCCGAGGCAGAAGCCAGTTACTTCATTTTCTTAAAACCCTTAAAATCCAGGGGGCAATCTGTGATCGAGCAGCCAGATAAAACGGCACCGATGGGGACAAGACCCCGGGCGGCAGGCAGGGAGCGGGGGCGCACAGAAGCGTCGGTGCCGGCTTGAGGGCCGGGCGGGGCACAGCCGGACCCCGCTACCCGGGGCGGTGCGGACCGGCCGCATTCCGGCCGGCGGGCCAAGGGCCCGGCGGGGCGGGCGCTGGGGCGGGGACAGCCCGCTTAGCCCCGCCCGTGCCCCCCTTCCAGCGGCC
>VYXB01001212.1:162303-193007 GCA_013397135.1 Pachyramphus minor | reverse complement strand
GGAGGTTTGGATTAGAGTCCCTCTAATTAGAGCAGGCTGACCGTGGAGCTCAGGTGTGTGGGAAGAGGTTTGTGTCCACCCAAGGCCACCGGCTCCATGGCGCCTTTGCAAAGGAAGCAAAGTTAGATGTGCTTCTGGTGTGTCTGACCTTCTGCCTGCTCAGACTGAAAACTTGAATACCTTGACTGACGAAACTAAATTAAGGAGAGACCTCGCAGAGCTGAGAGATGTGATTTGTTGTTGGTGAAAGAGATAGTTGGTTGAGTGGCAGGAGACATTCCAGGACCACCCTGAAGGGATGGATAAAGGGGATCTCCCCTATGGGAACAGGCGTTGAGGATCTCCCAGCCCCTGAAGCAGCCTGGTACAGCTGCTGGAGCACTGCAGGGAGTGCAGGAGCCCATGACTGACTGCCCTTGCTTAGCATGGAGCCTCCTGTTTTCTTGTGCATATTTTGTGCCATTGATGTTTTTCTTCTCTTTTATTATTATTCAAGACCGCTTTCCACTTAAGAGAGTCCAAGGCTCTGATCCTTCAAGTAATTTTAGTTCAGAAGCTCAGTAAAACCTTTGTTTTGTGGGTGTTCACTGGTTCAGGCCCTTTGGCTGTAAGCATATTTCTGCTGTCACCTTTCCATGCTCTAGCAAGTACTTCCTGTGTGACTTCAAGTGAGTCACATTATCATTTAAAATACGAAGATAACAGCAGCTCTGTGGCAGAGCTGTGGTGAACCTTAAATGCAATATTCACAAAACAAACCAACATAGATCTAGACAAACAACTGTTTTCTGACAATATTTGGTTTGTTCCGGGTTATATTCAAGGATTTCAGCAGATTTTTAATGTAGACTCCATTTACTAATAAATTACTTTTGTGGAGGGTGAGAGAGCTAGGTTTGGGTTCAATCCTCAGACTGAGTGCTGTGGTCTGATAGTGGTGCACAGATTCAGGATCAAGCATTTGGTCTTCGCTGTTGTTGTTCTAAAAAGACCCCAAAACTGTCTAATGTAGTTGATGAAATTGCTTTTTATATTCCTGGAGTCTCCCATCCTTAGGCACATGTGAGTGTAGAGCTGCTTCAGGCCTTCTAGCAGCATGTGCAGTCAGACGACTGAGGTCCTGTGTTAGCAGCTGCATGACCTTGGTAAGGATGTTTCCAGAATCTAATCATGTCAGTGTGGAAGTGCTCGTTAGCAAACCATGTGAAAAATGAAGAGAAGCAAGGATGTTACCCTGTTTATTTATTCAATTACATACTTTGAAATCAGAGGTTGTTTGGTTTGGGGGGGGGTGGGGTGTTTGTTTGTTTTGTTATTTTCCATTTTCCTCATATTCCCTCCCCTCTTCCTTCCTCTTTATCCCTTCATTCTTTCAATGAGAAAAGCTGTCTTGGCCTCTTCTGAGATTTTTCCCTGTTGGCTGCTAGAGGTTGTGTCAGTTTATGATGAGGTCTGGGAAGGTTACAACAATATCTAGACAGTTACTATGTCTTTAAGAACTAGGGTCAGAATCTAGCTCATGATAGGAGAGAGAAACACATTTCAAACATTTGGATTCTGGCCTGTTTTATTCCTTAACTTACTATCTGTTTTCATGTATGTTCTTGCTAGAACAGGATCTTTGCTGCTTGGCTTCATTCATAGAAAGGTGAATGCTTCCAGACCCTTTTCTCTGTATGTATTAGCAGTCACATGGTATGTTGTTGTTAGAAGGCATCCAGCAATAAGGCTGTATATGCAGTAAGGACTGTTGTGTGCTGTTTCTGAAGCTCCTCTTTTGTTGCTCGGTAGGAAAGGGAGCAGGTTGAAAATAAATATTGCTCTCTTGGTGATTTATGATCTCTGCTCATGATGAGCATGAGAGACCAACCCTGAACACAGAACAGAGCTCCAAGCCCTGCTGTGAACTAGCCCAGTTGGAATAGAGACAATAGCAGTCACTGTCTTAGGGAAGCACAGGATAGAAATTGTCCCTGTTTTTGCCGGGTGGAAGATGAAAAGAGATCATCAGCTTGTTTTTCCTTCTTGTTGCTAAATCCAAGTGCCCTGGTAGGTAGATGTGTGCCTGCATGTTACAGACTGTGACAGGGGTGCATTTTTAAGTGTGTGGCAGGTTTCTGTTGCAGGACATGGCTTCTAGTGGGGCACCTTTCGTTCAGGGCCTCACCTGTGCAGTGTCTGTAGTGCACTGGTCACAGCTCTCTCCTGCCCTGGGACCGTGGGCATCTGGTCAATCAACTGCATTTGTTTAGAGGACTTGGGACTGTCAGAAAGGTAAAGCTGCTGGTCCACGTTTATAGGTGGCAGGAATTGCAATGTGGGCGGCAGAGCAGAGGTGCCTGATGGCTGAGGTGTGAGACTTGAGGAGAATGAGTCATATTTTTGCAGAAAAAGGGCATTTCTCATGCCACCTGGGCTGCTTACACGAACTGTCTGTGCACGTTCTCTAGTATGGTTTTGGGATTTGGATACTGACCAAGACTGTAATTTTTCCATTCTCAAAGTGTAACTGCTTTTTTCATTGCTTCAAATGAAATCCTGAGACCTTTTCAAAGTAGATTGCTTCAAAGATGTGGAGCATGAACAAATAGGATAGAGAAAAGCAAATCTTTGGTAATTAATACTGTTCTGGAGCAATTTTGTCCTATTGCTAGTGTCATGTAGTTCCAATGCCTCTGCCACTCAGTGTTAACTCAAACAGGAACCGATGATTTCAACTTTCTTTTCTTTGTCTAAAAATACATTAGCAGACATGTTTTGTTCTGTATTTTGTAGGTGGTACTGGCAGAAGGAAAAGAGAGAGCCCTATGTGAAATTTATGGAGGCCAATTACCCACCTGGCTTCAGTTATGAAGATTTTGGGCCACTGTTTACAGCAGAATTCTTTGATCCCAACCAGTGGACAGATATTCTGAAGGCTTCAGGTGCAAAATATGTTGTCTTAACTTCAAAACATCATGAAGGTAAGTGGAAGCTTTGTGAATGTTGTTAATTGTTGCATTTCTCTCAAGAGAAGAAAAAAGCAGGTGATTTTCTTGCTTGCTAAGATATATAGAGAAAGCCAGGCAGAAAACCACCCAAGAAATGTGCAGTCATTTTCCTGACTCATACCCAGAAGCTGTGGTCATGGAGCTTGCATAGGAGGAACAATAAATTGTGCCACTGTTTTCTTGCTCTAGGTAAGACAGCCAGGCAGCTTAGCTTCCTGCAGTAGCCATAGTGCAATTTATTGCTGAAAGAACCATAAAAGTGAATTCTACACTCTTTAACATATGGAGAGCTGCTGCATGCAGGCAGTTAATGAGCTCTGTAGGTTTCTCTAAGGAATTTAGGGGTATGTTCTGGGAGTCAACTTCAGAGTTAGGAAGGTTCACAAGGTATAGCTTTTCCAGATGTAGCTCATAGAAGCCAAAACCTTGAACTGGGTCTGTGGCTTCACAGGCCCAATTGATTTTTAGCACTGTAGTTGTAAGATGCTTTGCAGAGAAAAAGAAAGTGGCTGGAAGGAAAAATGGTATCAAATAAAGTATAAAATACTAAGATGCAATATGGCAAGTACAGCTAATGAATGTTTTTGGTCTTTGGGGAGATGTGGATTCAAGACTGGCAACTTGTGACTTGTAAATTTTTATCACAGCTCTGATACACAGAAATTTTGATCTTGATGATGCCTGCGGTGAAATTCCCAAGAATCTTCAAAAGAATCATTATTCATTTAGTCTGTCCCGTAGCCTTTGGCATAAATTTTTAGCTTGTTTGTCTAGTTGATACAATTGCATATATTCCATTCACAAAAATATCCCAATAGGCAATGGGTCTAAAGCAGTTTGAAAGTGAGAGTGGAGCTTGTCTGGCAGTGGTCTGAGTCTGCAGTGCAGTAGTATTTTAAGCACTTGTGCTAGGATTGCTGAATGTCTGAAATGTCAAATCCCTCCTGACTCCTGATATTTAATGTTGATATTTTAAAATCTGTTTCAGGAGTTTTTGCACTCTGCTTATATACATGTACTGAGTAGTTGATTGAGCTGCTATAAATACCAAGACAAATGAAAAGTAAACATTTGCATAAGATGGAAACAGAAGAGTCTTTGAATGCAAATAATAGCTTGTGCTTGCTGCAGCTGAGAAAGAGTTTTATCTTCCAGTTGTTGTGTATTTGCAGTTCACATTGATACTTTCTGCAAAAAGCATATGCCTCAAAAGCTGCTGTATTTTTGGTTAATTTCATAGAATTATAGAATGGTTTGTGTTGGAAGGGGCCTTAAAGATCATCTAGTTAATTTAATTGGAACATATGAATGAAGTGAATAACTAAAGAGAGGGAATAACTATCCTAAGCAGTACAGAACTGCTTAGGACATGTATGTGTATGTATAAAAAAATATGTAAACATATCTGGCATGGTATTCTGATGTTATGACTATTATAACCTGTTTATGCACAGTTTATACCACAAAAACAATATTATTACAAATATAATTTTTATTGTTTTTTGCAACACACTTCGAAGCCACTTTCCAGAAAGAGGAACTATAACTTCCCCTCTTCTTCTCTTCAAATTTTCTCTTTTCAGGCTTTACTTTGTGGGGATCCAAATATTCTTGGAACTGGAATGCTGTTGATGTGGGACCGAAGCGGGATCTTGTTGCTGAACTAGCAGCATCTGTTAGAAACAGGACTGACTTGCATTTTGGGTTATACCATTCCCTGTTTGAATGGTTTAATCCTCTCTTCCTTGAGGATTCCACCAATGCCTTTAAGACAAGAAAGTTTCCAACCAGTAAATCATTACCAGAACTCTATGAAATTGTGACCAAGTACCAGCCAGAAATAATTTGGTCTGATGGGAATGGAAATGCTCCAGATACTTACTGGAACAGCACTGGTTTCTTGGCTTGGCTGTATAATGAAAGGTCTGTAATGATGCTGCCTTAGCACCTCATCTAAAATTCTGTTGTCTGTCTAGTTTGTTTCGCTTTTTGTTTATTTTATGGAACCTGTTAGCTGCACTTTAGAGGACTTAATCTAATATTCATTTTCCTGAAATACAGAATCCAGATCTTCCCTAGAATTATCAAAGCTTGCTTTGATAGTTAAGATGGTATGGGCTAATGTACCTAATCACAGCCTTCCCTAAATATTTGCTGCTGCAGAGAAGCAGAATAGAAGGACAATTTGAGAACATTTGGGTACATTGTTTTCATTGTAGAGTGAACATCTGGCAGTGGATGTGAAATGAAGGCTGTTTTCTGGCAGAGCTCCTATAAAAGTCTGGAGCATATTTCCTTAAGAAATGCTGATCTGGACCTTTTACTAGGAAAGGATGAGAATAGGATTCCTGACATTGCACTTAATCTATAAATCAGTTGTTGAGAAGTCATCCAAAATGTTAGCGTCTGGGAGGGGTGCGTGTGGGAAGGGTTTACGTTGTCGGTGACTGCGTTTTATAGAACAATAATAAAATTTCTCCGTTTCCAGCCCAGTCCGGGACACAGTTGTAACCAATGACCGCTGGGGAGTTGGCAGCATCTGTACCCATGGCGGCTTCTACACCTGCAGTGACCGGTACAACCCCGGCCACCTCCTGCCTCACAAGTGGGAGAACTGTATGACCATCGACAGGAGGTCGTGGGGTTACCGCAGGGACGCGCAGCTCAGTGACTACCTCACCATCGAGGACTTGGTGAAGGTACAGTTGGGGCAGAGGAGTTGCCTCCAACTTCCGATTCTCTCTCCTAAGTTTTATATTATGCGATGTAACATTTCTGTCATGCGCCTGTCTCTACCTAAAAAGTATTCTTTTAATTGAATAATGGATCGGTGAAATAATAAACCGTTTTGTTCATTTGCCGCCTAACACCGGCAGGATGGAATGTCTGTGTAATTCTTACCAATTTTATAGAAGTTGCTAAGGGAAAGGTTTCTCTAGTTGAAATTCAGTGAGTTTCCTAGAAGCTGTTTCCCCTATGAGTAACTGGCCAAGAATTGATCTGAACCGTCTCATAATTACCTTTTATACTAAGTTTTTCTGCTAACTGCACCTCTAAGTTAATGAGAAGCAAACAGTTGCAGTTTCGCAGCTCCTGGTTAGGAACTCCTGATTGAAGGCTACATCTTTTCCCCGTTACAGCTAGTTTATGACTCAATGGTCATTTTACCTTGTAGCAAGAAAATTTCTGTACAGACATACAGGCAAACACTAGCAGATGCAGAAAGCTGGTTTTATTACAATACTGATTCCCTTTGCTAGTCTAAGGTATTAAAAAAGATGTGAAGCTTAGGAAAACCGAATGAAAGGAAGATGATCAGCCTTTCGGAAAAATGCATTTAATTGCAAAATTCAGCTGGTGAGGGGGAGATTGATTGTTATTGTTGCTTAATCTAAATCTGTTTCTAGTACTGTCCTTGCAAAAGACAATTACAAATTGAAGTAACCTCTTTTAGAGGCAGAAGGTTTGAAGTTGTTGAGCAGCTTGTCTCCAGCGGCGTGTCTCATACTTGTGCATCTCAGTCCGTGATCTCTGGAGGGCAGTGTGGATATGAACACAAATTTTGCAGACTCTCTAGAAGGCTTACATCTCTGTAAAATAGGGAGAGCATCAAAGAGAGGAAGAATAGAGGAAGTTGCTTCTATAACTTCAGTAAAGATGAAGGGGCAACTATTAGCCTTATTCTACTCTGGTGCAGAGAAATCACTTGTCCATTCTATCAGTAAAATCCTGATGACATTCTTGCAGAAGTCGAAATGTTAAAAATGTGTAGGATCTGATTCTAATGTAGACTCAGTCAGATATATTGGTGCAAGAACGTATTTTGGGCTTTTTTCTGATGTAAAACTTGTCATCAGAGCTTTGTTTTACAGGAGCGTAAATTTTGTTTTGACTGTTGGGTTGACCCCTGTAAGTCTCAACATGCAGCAGTAACGTAACTCAGTTGTTTCACTGTTCTGAAGCAGCATGGCAGACTTTAGAAAGTACTTCAGATGTGTGATTTCACTAGTTGTAATCGTATGCTTTGTGTGTTGAAAAACATTTCAGCAACTTGTCGAAACAGTGTCTTGTGGGGGAAATCTCTTGATGAACATCGGGCCCACTCACGACGGTCGCATCGCTGCTATATTCGAGGAGCGCCTGCGCCAGATGGGTGCCTGGCTGGAGGTCAACGGAGAGGCCATCTATGGAACGAAACCATGGAGAGCACAGAACGACTCGGTCACACCAGAAGTGTGGTAAGGTTACTGAATCAAAATGTAGGCTGTGTAAAGCAGCACCAGTGTATGTGAAACTTTTAAAAATTCTTAATGACTTGATGCTACAGAAGTCACCGTCTTCGTTTGTATGTGGTGAAGAAATTAATCCCTTTATCGGTTTAAGTAACTGCACACAGAAGTGTGTATAAAGCTGTAGGTAGGGACTGTAGATTTGGGATGATGCTGAGGCTGAAGGGAAGACTGCAAACATTTCCTTAGTGATCTTGTGCTTCCTAATGTAGTTGGCAACAGAAACAAAAATTATACAAATGTGTAAATGTAAAATTGCTATGAAGTGTTTATCTGTAGAAAGTAATACTTGATGTCAGTTGACATTTAAAGAGAAAAAAGGGAGAGGATGAAACTAGAAACCAGTCTAGCATATTTTGCATTTTTTTAAGGTAAAAATGCACGGGAAAATAACAGCAATTGTTTGGTCACTAAATACAGCTGGTCTCTGGACTCCCCTCTGCCTTCGTGACTTGTAGCTGCTGTAACGCCTTAATGATCCGTCAGGGTTTTGGTCTTGTCCCTGTCCCTCTTCTCTGTCTCAGTGGGCCTTTTTACTCCTGTTCCCGGTAAAATTTTACCATCTGGCTTTAGCTGGGAGATGCTGAACTGCTGACTGCTTAGTAAAATCACTTTCAAGAGCAAAAAAAAGTAAGGAAATGAAGGAAGGAGGGAGTTATGTTTTGAGGGTATACCACAAGATTTCCAATGGCAATAGTGCAGATAGTATATACTGAAAATAATATTTTCAAAAACTAGCTATGAAAGGTGGAAGCTCTATTGTTGTACATATTCGTTAAATTTTTTTAGTCTGTATGTTGGTGTATAGATGTGAATTAGCATGCTTTTCTGAATATAACCTACAATTCTCTGTTAAGAATTCCCCTTCTCCTGCAAGTACCTCCTTCCCTATATGGTTGAGCAGCACAGAGTTACATGTGTACTGAGGTTACTACAGATGTTTACCTCTGAATTCAGTTAATAGTTTCCATTACCTCTAGTTTGTTGGAACACATTTTCAAGGAGCAGTACTTTCTTTATTAAAGGTATAAATCATCTGAAAAGATGGTTATGTGCGTGAAAATGTAACTAATGCTGACTTTTCAAATCCATTTTTCCAGTCTTGAAACGCTCTTATGTATCACTTCAGAAAATTTACAAGGAAAAACTGATATGCATTTCTGTTCCCCATTTTCAACCAGGTACACTTTCAGCCCTAAAGAAGGGACAGTCAATGCTGTCTTCCTTAACTGGCCAGTCTCTGGGATTCTGGAACTTGGTGAGCCACAGGCTAAGCTTGGAGAAACACAGGTAAAAGACAGCACACACATACACGTGCCCTCCCCTCTAGGATTTGTCATGTTCCATCATGTTTATTTAAGTTTCTGGCATCTTTGGGAATGCATAGCTCTTAGGACAGAGTATGTTGGAAGAGACCCAGCAAAATACTTGTTTTAGTTCTCGGACCTCCTTGTCATAGTGCTTCCAGTGGGATGTTTCTTTTCCAAAGTTAGGCTGAGGTGCTGCTGGGATATATTTTAGCTTGCAGACTAAGAATCATGAAGAGGCCAAGTAGCAGGGAAAAAACTGCTGCTTCTGCTGCTTCCTGTGTAGACTCTAACTTGACATGATTTTGCCTTATAAGTAGCTGTCCTCACTTTGGTGATATTGGAGTTGCTGTAACGGTACAGTTGTTTCAAGTCAAAGCCTTGCACAAAGGGAATGCACACAGAGGTTTTTGCACACAGGGAGGCTAAAAAGTAAGTCAGTGTGACCCTAGATTGTGCATCTTATACCAAGTGGAGGTCAGAAGTTGAGGACACTGATGCCACATCTACTCTAGAAAGAAGTGTAGCCCAATGGAGGCAGAAGTTGGTATCAACTCTATGCATTTAAGGGGGAGATTCACTTTGGCTTATCTCTGTTCTGGTCTCATGCACTTCACATCCATTAGCTGCTGAAATTTTCTAGGCCTGCTTCTGGTCTATGGTTCTGGTTCCGTATAAAAATAGTTTGATAGGTGCCAAGATAGCTCTGTGATAAGGAAGTAAGAGTCATTTCAGAAGTAAGGGGGATGCATCTTGACTTTTGGAGAGGCAACTAGACTCTGTGTGCACAGAAGAGTACTGTTCCTCAGCAGCAGAGACTGGTCTTCAGCTGCTCCAGCATGTCACCAGCTGCCTAAGGAGTGTCACTATAAACCTGTTTGTGTGTTTTTAGTCGATGGGGTTATTCAGGTCAGCTTTTTTGAGGTATCTGTCTGCACTCTGTAAGAAACAGTGATGCTCATTTAAGACTACAAGTTCCACCATGGGAAGCAGGCATTTCACAAATAGGTGATACAAAGCTTTGTACTGTAGCACCTAGATCCCTGCTTAGACCTAAATCCTACCCCAAATACTTCTGAAAGGTGCTTGTTTACCTTCTACAGCCCTAAGTACTTCTCAAGACCCAACATGACTAGCTTTATTACTTGCACTTCCATATCTACTTTGCTACTATTTTTCCATTACCTTTAATAATTATCACTCATTTGGTTGGTAGGTGGCATTTAAGGATAATTGTTTAGAAAGATAGCTATGGATCAGTATTTTATTTTGTCAATATTGCAATTATACACACTTTGAAAAGGCATTGTTCTAATTATAGTGTATGTTTCTATCTTAGGTAAAGCTGGCTGGCTACAAGGAACTGCTGAAATGGGTTGCACTGGGAGAAAAGGGACTGAGTATAGCTCTACCTCAATTAACTCCTAAGCAATTGCCATGCCAGTGGGGCTGGACTTTACAACTGACTGCCATAAAATGAGCCATACTCTGCTGGAGCCCTGGCCAGCAGGGAATGCTGATGTTTTGCTGTTTCTCATTGCTGGTTTTAAACTTACTTGCCTGTAAAAACACCAATAAATTCACTTTTTTTATGAAAGGTAGGCTGTTATTAAGGAATGGAACAAACTTCACATGATGGCTACCACAAGATAGTTGATCCTTTGCATGTATTTTTGCTTCTCTGAAGTTGTGTGAAAAACTGAGCAGCTACCTTGACCTCTCTACCTGTTTTAGTGAGTTACTGGCTGAGCTCAAGCCAGTGTTCAGGTGCATGTAAGTCAGTTGTACACCCTCTTTAATGCAAGAACTCCAACTTCACAGCATGAAACTACACAGAAAAAGCTGAGTTTTGGAGAAAAGAATAATCTTTTTTCAGGTGTGTAGAGCAACTGGTAGCTGGCAGTTTCAGCTGAGTAGGGTAACATCAGGAAGAACAGGCCTGTAAGGGTTCGGAATTCATCACAAATGCATGGAGGTAATGCATATGTACATCATCATTTCTCATCGTGGACGTCATTCATTTCACATGTTCCTACTCTTGAGTAATTCTATCCATTATTGGGACATAGGTAAACTGGGAAGGTTTTTTTTCTTTTTTGTATAATTTTACGTGGGTAAAGCTTGACTTTTGTTTACAGCCATTGTTTTTACACAGTTACCAAGGTGCCTTCTGTGGACTGTTAAACAAAACATATACTTCAATGATTCAACTCTTGAAAAAAGAGAAATAATTAGGAGTTGCTAGGGATCTTCAACTTTGGCAGAAAGACACCATTTGAAACAGAGGGTAGACTGCATCCAACTTGAAAAATTTAATATTAAAAACTCAAAATGCGCCACAATTTCTAGGGATAGACACACAATGGGAAGTTTGCAAAGAGAAGATAAAGGAAAACAAAAGGCATTAATTGTTTCTGCTTCAGTGTAGAGATTGAAGGTTTATTTTTCCTGAGTAATGCCTCTGAGTGCAAAATTATTACTGTGTAAGTTAAATTTATTCTTTCAACGATGTCAGAATTTGAATGGTGCGCCAAATTTGGTTATTCCCTTTCCTGCTAGTAATGTTATTACACGCACAAATTTTACATTAAAATATTTTATTACAATACAGACAACTGGGCTCAAAATTAATACAAATTAAGATAAAATATTTACAAGGTAATGTGTACAGTGTAGCTGTTTGAACAGCATAAACAAGAGAACATCTAAAACCCCACATTCCTTTAGTATTAAGTAACAGAGAGCATGCCCCCAGCTCATTCAAGAGGAACGTGCATCTGTTGGCAAAGGCCTTCTGAAGAACAAGAGACTTTGGAATAATGTTTGTAAAGTTAAGTGAAAAAAAATTCCTTTATAAAAAGAAAAATTTGAGGGGAGAAGAAGCAAAAAGCATTACTTCATTCTGCTACTCTCTGCTATTCTTATATCACTATCATTAGTTCTTTCCAAAACTTACACACTCCAGGGCAAACAAATGGGTTTTTTAGTAACCTGCTGTAATACTGCCACCAGATGCCTTTTAGATGCAATAAAAATAATCAAATTAAATACAGAGGAATTTAACCACTTTTTAAATAGAAAAGTCTTTACATACAATGATTCTTTCAACAAGAATATTTTTAATGGGTGCTTGAAACATAATTCTATTAGAACAAATATGGGCTCACTCCCACTTTTCTCAGTGTTCTTTGTGCTGGTCTGCCACTCCTACACCATTATAAAATTAACCCAAGTCTCATCAGTAGTTGCAAGGGATTTGTTATAAATACACCATCTATTCCTAAAAGTGTGCGAGTCATTTCTCCAGTTGCTGAGGGGTACTAAAAGCTTCGTAAACATTAGCAGCAAAATCTTTCACTTGTTCCATCATCAACAGGTCCTGGAAGAAATGTAAAAAATAAATTTGCTTAATTGAACACATCCAGCGCCATTCTGGTTTTGCTGCAGTACAGAATTCACCATGAGAAAAACACCTGGTGCCTCCACAGAGACGTTACTCTAATTTCTTGCTCTAGAAAGGTTTTTGGGCAGAACTGCAAGTCGAACCAAGTCAAGAGACTTGTCTTTGCATCTGCACAGCACAGTTCAACAGAAGGAAGAGATTCTAGAAAAACATAGTTTTGGAAGATTTAAATGTACAAAAAATTCTTTATGCCAATTGTTTCACATTTTTTAAAGGCCACCGAAAGTAAAAAGAATTAACTTATTAAAAAGAAATATACAACATTAATTTCAAAATTTTACGTGGAATATTGTAAATAAGGAAGATTCTTACCTGAACAAAGTGACTGGGCGTTTCACTGCATACTGAATGGATCTGCCCATTTATTATTGGAATTATCTTGGCTAAAGGAAGACTGACACTGGAAAGACTAGAAAAAAACCAAAAAATATTGACCTAGGCCTGCTCTGACACTGGTGAAACCACTAAACTGTGATTATTAGAATTCTAAGTAATTACTACTTAAAAAGTAAGAATTGCAAGACTGCAAACTAAAACGTACATATGAAGGGGTTTTTTTCCCTGTCAAGCCTTTAATTTAATATAGAGGAGTACCAAAGCTAATTTCAGTTGGTCTTCCTATTACACAACGTTTCATACTTGCTTCTCACGAAAGCAAATTATAGTTTAGCCAGAGTCTTATGTGTGCTTATGCAGACAGGTGACAGAAGTGGCAGTCTACAGTCTCACATTATTTCAGACTAAACCAGGCTTAGGACAGACAGCCAAACTATACTCTTTGGGGTATTTTAAGTCATGTAAATAGTATATATTTAAATAACAATATGACTCTCTGAAAGCCATCAGTTACTAAAATAAGCATACATAAAACCAGTTATTATTCAAGGTTTTAATTTTAATACTTGAGAAATAATATTTCAAGGACTTGAACTCAGCTTTTGGATTTGTAACAGTCTCACCTCACTGTTTAAAGCCAAAGCTAACTTCAAAATAAAAGCTATTTTTAAGCTGCCTTCTAGGAATGTGTAGAAAATCCTGAGTGTTACTATATTTTATATGCATACCAGCAAAGAACCGAGAGCTCTGTGGGTGCTTTGGCTCCCTGTATTTGGAGGATCACGGCAATGCCCACCCAGCTTCCTTAAGAACCAGAGTAAGTGACCTGGGGCACACAGGGCTCCTGAGGTGCAGGGGAGGCTCTTCCTCCTGTCCTCACAGGGAGGAACTGCAGCACATCTGCCAGTAGTCACCAGCAGTGGGGTAAACCCTCCCTAGCCCAAAAGGCAATCTGCCAGTACAGTGTTCAGGCAAAAAGTGGAAGGTATAGGTCATCTGATTTCTACTTCTAGATCTGCAAGTAATGGTGGGAAAGATACCTCACCTATACTCTTGCATGTTTCTTTCCACCATGAAATCCTCCTAGCTGTCTCTCTGAACCAAACAAGGAGAATGCAGTGATTCTTGAAGAGCAAGAAGCAGCATATTACTTCCAGCATGAGAGCTTCAAGAAGGTAGGAAAATCAACAGGCTTTCTGGAATTCACTATGAACACAAAATACTAGTGACCTGAGAACCACAACAGAAGGAAATACTTACCTATTTACAGAGCCGTTCTGAGACAGGTCCTTTTCAGTAGGTCTAAAAAACTCTGCCATATTGTCCAGCAGTCGACTGAATCCTCTGTTTAAACATGTGCTCAAAACCGTACTGAAGTCTGGACTGAAAATAAATAATAAAAATAATGATGATGATAATAATAATAAAAGGTTTGACTCCTGGGTTTTATGTTTTCCAACTGAAAAACCTTGCAAGTATTCAGTGCCTCAGATGTGTCTCCCCTAAGGAGGAATGTATGACCCAGACAAATGCATTAGTATTGCCACTTCACCAAAGACCAGCTTCTTCAACAACCCAAACTCTACCCTAAAACCGAGATAAGTCTAAAGCATTCCTAACTTCTATTTCTTACTAAGTAATAACATAGAAGGGACTTATTCTTAAAATGCCCCAGATCCCTAGCAGCTAAATGTTAAGAATAGTTTGGCACTTGTCTCAATTCCCTCATATCCTGTGGTTATTATGGAAGCCTCACTTTGATAGCTCTCTCTGGTAAAAGGACATACATACAACCACTCTCAAAACCATGCACTAAAAATAAATTCCAATAAGCCAATACTGATGTTCACTTTATCAAATCAAGTGAATCCAATAAAATTACTCTCAATTTATCCTGCTTTGGCAGAAAAGAAGTACTCTTCTGTTCCTGCACAATTACAGAACAGGTGAGGAAGAGATAAGAGGTCTGACTGGGAAGGACATCCTGGTTTATCTCATGAAGGCAGGATTATTTCTTACAAATAAGTTTCAGAGCTCACAAATTTTGAAAATCCCAGCCTACAATTAGTGAATCTAAAAATGTAATGCAGAATGCTCACATTTCACAACTGAAAAGTTGACAGCTTTTCATATGAAAGTAATTGTCTTACATAAGCAATAGTTGTGAGGAGTTTCATGTGAATACAGTTTATTTCTCCATACCTTTCTAGCATATCTCTAGTTTCATTCAGTAATTTAATTGTAGCAATATCTCTTTCTGTGAGTCCACAAGCCTAGGAAAAAAGCAAAGACAGACACTGTTTAGTAAGTTTCATTGGCAACAATAAGTAGAAATAGAAAAGTTGTGTATCATGGAATAAAGTCAAGATGTACAAGTCAAATCTAAAAGAAAATATTATCACAAAACAGATTCTTTATAATTTGTGTTTTAAATAGTCACTGTAGGATTTTTTTTTAACTAAAAACAATACTAGCAGGAAGTACCAGACTAACTGGGCAAGGCATTTTTCCACTTTTGACCTTCAAAATTAAAATAAACCCAGCATATCAGCTTAAGCTGAAGAGGTAAAGACATGCAGTCACACTCTGAAGCCCATATTTCATCTTTACATGAGTGTAAAACCAAGTGAAAAGTTTTCTCCAACCTGTGGTGAGGGTAGAAACAAATACCTTCACAAAATTCAGGAAATTAATATTACAGCTGCGATTAAATACACCCTTCTCTTGGCTTCCTGTTCCTTTTCCAGCCCAAAGCAACAAAGGAGTGCAGCACAGCACCATCCCATGCATCAGCCAAGATGCTACAATGCTCCATGAACTTGGCTGGTACAGCACTGCAAGTGATACAATGTAGCTTAGGGCTGCGTTGAGCTAAAATAGTAACTGGGCCGTGTTTCTGAGCACAAAGCTGACATTCTGAGGATGACATTTGTTTTCAATCAAATCTGAAGAAAATGTAACTTTGCCTAAATTAAAGAAAAGGTAGATGAAAGAAACTGAAACAAGTACCTGGCTGGCCAAGGGGTTTTCTTCATCTGGCATCAGATAATGACATAAGGGAGAGTAAGATGCAGTCTGATCTGAATCTTTATGTTCCACTATTTGCCTGATATCTTTAAGTTTCTGTTCCAGGTCCAGAAGAGACAGGGTGTGCTTAAGGGAAATACTGGAAAGGAAAAAGGCTACAGTGTTGATTGCAAAATGAATAAAGATTCTTTCTCTTCCTACCAATAACATGTTCACAAGTAACAGGACCCCAATCTACTGCCCTGGTTTGCACTGGCACACACAGCCTGCTAGAATAAAAACATGGTTTTGAAAAACTCAATATAACCCCTTTTTTATTTATTCTCATAAAACTCATTGCTTTGGGAACAGTTATCACAATAAAACTTAAAAGCTAACCACAGAAAAACACAGGCTCTTACCTTCCAAAAACTTGATGCACAGCTTGTTTAACAATAGATATTAACTCAGTCAGTCCTAGAAGGAAGAAAGTGTCGAAGTTATTCTAATGATTTGTTCAAGTCTAGAAAAAAGTAGAATTTTTTAAGTGTAGTTAGACCATAATAAGCACCATACCATCTCCTAAAAGGTGCTGAATGCTCGATAAATATTGCTGCTGAACTTCAGGGGGAGCTAGCGGTGTCTGTGGGGAAAAAACCAACAGTTCTGTAACATGTCAACAGCAGAGAACAATGCAGAAATCATTTCAAACCAGATGCAACCAATTTCCTTAATCTTTATAATACCCTGCAGCAGATGGATTTCCCCACTCTGGTGCAACTCTGTAGCTTCTGACTGTTCCTGCTGTCAACCCCTGGATCTTTCATAAGTCCTCCAGCACTATTTTCTTCAGTCCTATACAGATCTCTCTTCCATCTTCGGTGGCACAGAAAACTCTTTTATTTTCATTCATATAAAGGTAAGTCTCTTAAAAACCTGCACTGTAGGTGCAAAATAGACCCTCCACCACCCCAGAAACCAAAACTAGTGGAGCATAGTATTTATGCTGAAACCTAACAAAAGTTTATCTGACAGAAAAGAAGCTTTCAGGAACTGAGAGACAGGATCTCAATTTGCTCCAGTGAAGTGCCTCAGTGGCCCTGTCAACCCACTTTGGTATTGAAAAAAATAACAAAAAGGAAACATGTTTCCAGTCCAAACTCATCTTGCCCTTCTAAAAAAGCTTTTTCAGGTTTTACAAAATAAACCACGACTTTAGTCAACCCTGGCCTCCCTAATGAAAGCTGTTCTCAGACCTGCCTTGACATGCTGTTCCTTGACCCTCAGCACGAGCTATCACAGGGGGGCATATGAGAACTAATCAAAGTTTGTATCCATTATTTTTAGATGAGCTGTCCAACAATTTGCAGATCTCACTCTCTGCAATGGGTACTTGCTTACTGTGGGATCGATCTATTTTTATTGAACAGGGATAGACATACTATATAAACAAAAAACAAGTCTTCTACCTTGCTTGGTCCCCACCAGCAGACATTTAGATGGCCTTTCGGAGTTAAACA
Source organism: Pachyramphus minor (assembly GCA_013397135.1). NCBI lineage: Eukaryota > Metazoa > Chordata > Aves > Passeriformes > Tyrannidae > Pachyramphus > Pachyramphus minor. Next base: position 176,096 of record VYXB01001212.1, on the reverse strand, counting down.
AAATAGTCAAAATTTCAAAGACAACATCTATTTTCTTTAATCCTAGAAAAATTAAACTGGGGGAATTAATGTATGTGCTAGAAAGACCTAAGCATTTATAAAATTTGCATATATATCTTGGATCATTCACACAGTATTACTGCTACACAAAAAAATTAAAGCAAAGAAACCATGTCATGTTTGTGTTTAGACATGAACAAGCAAGAGAAATGCAGACAAAAAGCATCCTTCAATATTGCTAGTATTCAGTTAAGCAACAGCATCACCAAATCATCCAAATTTAGAGGGTATTAAAAAGACATCAATATATCTTACTTGCCGTGATGCTTCCACATTTCCCGCTCTTGTAAGAACTCGCGGTTTCATCCTGATACTCCTAAGCTATGCCCTTTTTATCTCTCACCAAATAATCCTTTCACTTCCTAGAAGTTATACCTTTGAAACAAACCAAGAAACTTACCGTGCCATTTTTGCAGAGCGCAGCATTATCTAGGTAGATGTAGCCACCAATAATATTCAGCTGGACTCGCAAGAGAACTACCAGCATACAGGTACTATACACCGCTACGATGCTCCTTGTGAAACCTCGAAAAGAGAAAACAGAGTAACTTCAAAGTCAAAGAAATAAGGGTGAGTCAAGGAGAGACAGTGCTCTCCAAGACTCAAGAAGTGCTGATGATTTTGAAATACGCAGTCACATTTCTCTCACTGGTTGTCGTAGCACATATTTTCACAACACATACCCAAGATGGTCAGGAGTATAATGTGCTGGAGCTACATCTAGAGTGTGCCATTTAAAGTCCTGTATTAATATAATTTTGCACACTACTCAAGTTATTTTGAGAAAAATAAAAATTATACAACTTGCTTCAGAAGAAAAATATTTACTGTCAAATAATTTTTCTTCATTAGGCCAGGAAATACACAGTCTACGGTAGCCCTCTTCACGCAATTAAGACCGAGAAGGCACGACAGCAGCTTGAGAAAAAAGTTACCTAAGGCAGGAGCAGCTAGGATCTAATGAAAGAAAATTAAAATAAACATCAGCTACCAGCCAGAAGGCCAGGAGGATGCGTAGAAGTGACACAAATAAATATGGACGAGTGCAAAGCCGCAGAAAGAAAGGAGCTAGATCAAAAGTAGGATCAGTAAAGGCCTTGTGAAAAGGAGAAACAAAACCAAAAGGAAGGAAAGACTGTGGTATTTCACAGCATAATTATCTGACTCCTCTATTTTTCCTTTCCTTCTACCGCTTCCATCAGACAATAAAAAAGAAGATGAACCAAAAGGTTCATGACCACTGCTATGGTGGTTCTCTCCAACAGCCTCAAAAAGAGGAAACTGCTGACAATGTAAGGGCTGGCCTACATTTCTGATTAACATTTTCCATTAGGTTCAGAGGAGAATTTCTGAAAAACTATTTTGATTTTTCTGTGATGACACAGGAAGGTCTCACAAAGTTTTCTTGAGCAGAGTAACATGAAGGGCAAATACGTTCTTCACCTTGGTGTCCAAGCTTCTAACTTCCCTTGGGGCTAAGAAAAGTTCCTTCATGAGAAGCCTTTGGAAGCAGAGGCAGGGAGGAGGTTTGCCATGTAGTGTGTTACACTGTTTTCATACCTACTGAAACAACAACCCAGTTTAACGTGTGCCTTTTAAATGGTGTGAAAGACACTTTAAATTTAAGCCAAATAATTATGCAGATGTAATCTCTCATTTACACTTACTTATTATCTTTAAATCCTCCCATATTTCTAACTTGTTAGCTGGCCTGTGGGAAAAATAAATGGAAATATTAAACATTAAGAAGTATATTTTCCTTGGCAATTAATAAGTATGTTAAATGAAGTAACAGTGCTCTAAGGCAAGCTCATTTAGCTACCATAATTATTCAGATCAGATTCAGGTCTATATCCACTTGCCTCAATCAAGAAGGCAGTATATAAACAACACACCAAAAAAGATATCCAAAATGTAATGTATAAATGTAGCATTCCGTCATGTCATTTACACACTCATATGATCAATTTTGAATTACTACAATAAGCAATCAGAAAAAGCCCACTGATGGCACAAAGTGGTCTTTTATGGGGCCTTGATTCTCCATATATTTAATGCAGACTCAGTTCAGCAGGGCTTCCTCTATTTGCCTGTGTGTCATAAGTGCAGGATCACCCTACTTTCTTGCAAGATTTACCATTGCCTGATGTGGGTTTAAAGTTTATATCTGATAATCAAAAAACAAAGAGATCATGACCATCCATGGAAAAGAAATCTCGTGCCACCTACACAAATGTATGTTAATCTCTTTTCTTTGGTTGAGGTTCACTTTTTTTACCTGACCAACATCTAAAATTTTATACATTCTGCAGTTAAAAAAGCAAGACTGTAGATTGCATAGACACACCTGAACTGCCTGAGGTACATGGCATATTTGTACCTGCTATCCAGAGGTAATCTTAGCAAGCAGCAGTCCAGCAGGGATAAGAGCCTGCTAACCACCCAAAACTTTCATCAGCCGTTCTCACCTATTAAGCACCGTCAGTAAAGAATGGTTACTGTGTATCTATCACAGAAGATATATATTGTAAAAGTCACTTAGGGAAACATTTGCTAATTTCTTACTATCAGAACTAATATTTAAATATTTAGGACTGAGAGTTCAAATTAACCTAGACTTTACAATAACCTAGTTTGTAAAAAAAACACAAAAAACCAACCACTTTTCACCAGAAATCATTTCTCTTTACAGGCACAACTCTGCACTTTGGCATCAGTTTAACCCCTCTATCACTTACATAAACAATGTATTTTTAAGTTCACTGCTATCAAATAATGCAAATGAACTGGTATAATAAGCTATTGAGTCTACAACTCCAAAAAATAGACAGGTTATATAAACAATAGCTGGAAGAGATACAATGATCCATGCACATATAAAACCAATTTACACAGTTCTCTTTTTGCAAGCTATTATATGCAAATTTTTTAAAGCTATTCTAAAGCAAAATGAAGGACTGTTAAAAAAATTTAAAAAATATTTTAAAATAATATTTCTGTAGATAACAGGACTTAAAGCCATATCTGTTACTTATGAGGGGTTTTTCATGCCTACTGAACAGATAAAGAAAAGCCAATACATCAACGTCAGCCAACTACATTTGCACCTATTACCTCAAAACATTTTTCAGAGCTCATGCTTACAAAGTTTCTCCTCACAACATAAGGCAGCACCCTGGTAACAGTTTAAGTCTGCCAGCATTAAGCCTAACAGTGGAAATTAATTTTTCAGTCTTCATCTCCTGCAATTTACTAAGACTCCGCTGCTACTCAAAACTCAACTTTCGTTTCACATTTATTGATTTGGAAAGCCATTGCTTGCTATAGAAACAAAAAGCTTCAAAGTGGAGTGAGCCTTGCTGGCTGATTCCATCATCTGTGCCTTCCCAACCCCTTCCCTATGCTTTCACAGGGAAGTTCAAGCATCTACTTAAAACTAGAAGTGTAAATCAAAATTGGAAGCATTGAAACACAAACTCCACTCTAAGATACACTCTAAATGAACATCCATGCTTGCAGAATATTTCAGGTAACCAGCATTTAAAAAAAATATTTGTTTTCAAAAAGTCTACTCTCTATTTTCACTGGGATTGTTGGAATTCAGAGGTGTGTCAATGTACCCATAAACTGATTCAGATAGTCAAACGAATTAGACACACCAGGTATATTTTGATAAAAGAATGCCTGCTACAGAGAACAAACTAAGGCATTATATTTCTTCACCACTGACTAAAGGATTACAAACTGTTGTCGACTATTTTGCTACACAGTCCAGATGACATATCTGGTGATCCACAAGCTCTTCTGTTCATTCTGCCTAATTTTTTCCGTGAATAAGACTCTTATTAGGATAAACACATTTATTCCATTAAAATTAATTTTTCCTAATTTCTTGTTGTTTGGAGAAAATAATATTCAATTACAGTTCCAAATTTTCAGATAATTTATTATAAAAACATCGTTCATGCTGCGATTCCCCCTTTAAATATCTCATTCTGTTGCCCTGTTGTGAAAGTTTTTTGACTGACAAAAGGTGACTGAATTGGTAACCTATTAAATGCTGGACAGCTGAAGTTATAGGTACATAAATAATCTAGTGGGAGGTAAACTAGAAAGACAGTCTCAAGTGAGTCAGAAGCCCTGTGTTAACTGCCTACAGAACACTTTTACACTGTGCCAGATGACAAGCAGTTTACGTTTAAGGTACACTATTATACACTTTATGTATTTAAAAATAGGTAATTTGTTCCTGCAATAATAAGGAAATCCAGGATTTTTTTCTGACAGGGCAGCATTTCTCTTAATGTATGACATGGCCCTATTTGTTCTACTTAAAAAAAAAGAAGGGTGGGGGGGAAGAAAATTACTTCTCATTGCTAACATCCATTTCCAATCTCATCTTGGATACTTTCCACTTCTACTCATGTCTGAACTCGATAAGACTACATAAACAGCTTTACAAACACAACATCAACAACTCACTCAAGATATTCTGTCCTGTTTGAGAGAGGACTTACCCCTTAGGACTTAGCCCTAAGTACTTTTACTATGTATCTTAAAAGCATTCCAACAAAAAATTATGTCTCTCACTGCAACACCTTAAAGGAAGAATAATTTCTTGTAATGTTTGGAAAATGCCAGCCATACCTATCAAAACACATCTAACATGACACAGAATATTTACACATTGATTTTGAAATACTTTAAGACTAGTGACTTCATGGGACAGAGAACCAAAATCCTGCATGCTCTCTACACAATATAATTTGACAAAAACTTGTGATCAAAACAAGTGCAGTTTAACACAATTAAGATAGTCTTACCTATTTTTAAGAAGCGATGTGAGACTCTCAGAGTTTAATTGATGCATTAAGGCATCCCTCAATGTTGGAAGCATTGACAGTACTGTTATTAAAAGGAAAAAAAAGCAAACAAACAACAAAACACATCAACATAAAAAAACTCCAAACATCATAAACCTATCCCCATCTCACACTCAACAGGTGCTACACAATGTATGCTCAACATTGCTCAACAGGCCAAGCTGGAAGGACAAGCGAAATAGGAAACCCTGGGAGTACTCAGAGTTGCAATAACCTGTGTGCCTCTTATGAGCCAGGGGACAATGCTGCCCTTACTGTCACTACGTGCTTTTATTGGCCCGAGCTGCAGATGTCCACTCACATCCTACACACACATCATCATCCTGCCTCCAACTCCCCAAGAGAAAATCTGGTGAAAACCTACACTGCTGCATTTCTCCAAGTGAGAAGAAAAGTATCCGAGGTTTGCTTTTTTCCAATAAGAAAAACAGAGAAAGGTATGTTTCAAATAAAAGAAATCTGGTGTGAAAAAAATCCTCTACTTTCAGAACAATGCCCGATCTATGCTGCTATATGATGGGAACAGGAAATAGAAAACATTACAGATACTAAGAACAAAGTACAAAAAATCTTGTCAGGAATGCACGCTGCCAGAGAGAAGATACTTTGTACAAAGAAGGGCATAGAAAAACTTAGTCCTTGCAGCAAAATCAATCTCAGCAGTACAAAATAGGAAGGATGAAAATGAAATACCAACTGGTCAGGGTAAACAAAGTGCACAGCAAGCACTTACAGTCACACAAGAAGCCATTAAAAATTTCAACAGAAAAAGAAAATGCTGCCCATTTTGTTTTCTAAAAATGGCCTGCATTTACAAGAACGACAAGGAACTTGTTAAACTCTACTCTGCCACCTCCTCTCCAAAAATCCTAAGACCAGTACTGTAATAAAAATACTTTCACTTTTTGCTCCCCACCCAGTCAGGTACCTTTTAGCTGTGAGGGTTGATGTGTTCCTTATGTGTAAATAACATATACCCACAAGTTCTCCATGCAGCTATATGTGTGCTATAACAATGTGCTAAAATGAATACAATAATCCTGTTGTAAATTCAGTATTGTTTGAATCTGGATGCTGTTTCATACCTCATGCAGTTTAAGGTAAAAGGGTCTTGAAGTGACAAAAATTGTAAACAGCATGTATACTTGTATGATTATAGATAGAGAAGGGCTCAGATGTCCCCTAAAACCCCTTCAATCCTCTGTTCTTCAGAGTCTTTTTATTATGCAAAACAACTCTATTTATGCACCAGCACTGAAGATTTTGAATTCACCTATATTTCTATTTTTCTTCCATCCTGACAATATGTAGTATCTACCCCAAAGTAATCCTACGTATCAAGAACAGTAGCTATTTCCTTTTCTTACCTGTCATATTGCACGTCCTCTGATTACTTTCAAAATGATACTGCCTCCGTGCTTGGGCAATGTATTCAGCTGCCTCTCGTTCTTGGATTTCTCTGATTTTCTTCTGCCCATATTTTCCCAGTAAATAGACTCCTACAGAGAAATACTCATATTAAAAGGTGCTTTAAAAAAGTGAGAAAGGTCCCTTCAGCCCTTTTCTTTGATTTTAAACCACAAGGGTGCATAGTGGGGTTTTTCTGGATATGTGGCTCTTGGGTATTTTAATAATGATTGACAAAGTAATATCAGAAATAATGTTCTCAAAATTAATTAAAATTTCAGGGGTAATGGCTTGAAGCAGTATAAGAAACTTTGCCAAGAGGAGATATCTTGCCATTCACAGAAGACATTTTTGGTACTACTGCAATGTGAACTAGTACTGAAGAGACTGAAACAAAGGGAAAAAAAAGCAGGGTAATAAAAAAAGAATAGAGGAAAAAAAACAGGAATACAAGTCTGGAGATTAAAAATCAGCATGAGGGAGAAAAAACTCAAGTCTTAAGAATCATGTAGGAGAAAAATGTTACAGACATTTGATCCTGAAACTTCTGTAGGAAGCACCTTAGCTCCAATGGGGCTTGACTGTGGCTCTTCTCTTTCACCAAGTTCCTAGTTTCCAGCTCCACTCTTGAGGATCTGACCATCCCTCATCACTCTCCTTATAAATCTCCATTTCCACAAAGACCAACCAAAAATTTTCACTCTACATTTTCTCCTCTCCCAACATACATCCCCTTGAAGTTTTCCCCAACTACTTGTCCCACACCACCAGAGGTTCAGACATCTCTCCAGACTGCACACAGCCCTCTTCTCATCCTTTCTGACCTTTGCTCCACTTTCCAAGCCATTTCTTAAGATACCACTACATCTTCTAGGCTTGTCCTCAGCACCTTTGCCCACTGTAAGCTGCTTTGCACTGATTTCTCACCCTCCACCTGGGGCTTCTTACAACACCTTCTGTGTACCCAGTTCACCTGCTGCCTCCTGTACGCACTGGCAGCAGCAGTTACTTATTAAGGTGTAAAAAGCACTTCCCATGGTCTCTCATGAGAGAATTGGAGGGGGGACAGAGATAAGGGAGGAACCACATAGGCAGAAAGGACTATTGTACAAGTTTATCATTTTCTGTCTGCTGTGGAGCAATACTCTTAAGTACTGAAACTCCTCTACAAAGAGTCAGCTCCAAATCTGTTACGCCAATGACGATACACAAAAGAAACCTGAATAACAAATCAAGTCTTTATTTATTTTTTTCCACAAAGTACTTTCTAAACACACAGTCATAAAGTTTCCTTCAGTTTTCACATTTAGAAGTTAATATCTGAACATTCAAACAATTGAATGCTAAAAGTTTCAAAATCAATTTAATAAACCAAATCTACAAAACTAAAAAATACTTTTAAAAAACCCAACAACAACAACAATCCCACAAAACCCAACAAAAAAACCCAAGTCCAAACTCCTCAAGATTTTGAGTTCAGCTACATTTTTTACGTCATTAAAACCTTTCAAAATGTTCTCCAAAACTATCATCAGTATTTTGAAAGGCTCTTCAACTTTGTGCCCCAATGTTCACGGCTGCATAAAAATCCAGCTATTCATACTGGCATTATGTTTCCTAATAGGCAACTACAAGCCAGACCAGTTTGGAACAACCACAGTCATTTCCATTTATTTCCCCAAAGCCTCATAAAATAGAAATTGATAAGTCTCTCTCTTGCTTCAGTGTTTAGGCAGACTGACCATTTGCCATGTGAAATATTCACTCCATCAGATGCAAACTTTAATATTATGGGTCCATATACAAAAAGTGTGATTTGACCACTAAATTGTTAACCAAATGAGACTTCATAAATAACAATTAGATTATTTTTCTCTAAAAAATTACCAATTCCTGCCAAGAATATCTATTTAGAACACAACTGCCAGGGTACTGATTTTTTTTTTCCATCTATACTGAAATAGAAACATTTTTTTAGCATTAGCAAATCATTTTTGAACGCAAAATTTTTCTAATAATTTTATCCCACCACATTTTTCACATTACATTAACAGAGTCATTTGTCTAAATGACTACTTTTGTTTACTTTCCCCTACCCCAAAAGAAATCCTTTTAACTTCAAGTTTTGCGGCAGAAAAGTCAGAAGAGTAAAAAAAGACCCTTCCTGAATGTAGACAGGACATAGACAGTTCAGTAAGAATCATGTGCATACCCTTGAGTGATATGCTGGAGCAGCAGCTTTAAGATTGAGACAGCTAATTTCTTAATACTTGATTGTTAAAGCTAAGTGACTACTCTGTACTAAGAACTGCTGTGCTTCCTGAGGGTCCAAAGTTGCCGTAGCAGTCATACAGGTTTGAAGGAGTTTCCAGAAAAAAACACTTGTCTAAACCAATGCAACACCAGCTACTAATCGTCTTATTTGTCCCTCCCTCCCCTGAACTAAGCCATAACTTTAACCCACTGCTAACAGATGTTGTTTATCTGATATCATCTTCATCTTTGGGAATGCAATGCATTAGAGGTTAACCAAGGTAAAAGTTGCACCATCCACACAGCTGAAGCAAAACCAATGAACAATAATAAGTTTGGAGTTTGGTTGTCAGCAGCAGACTGACAGACTCTTACCTGCATGGCTTGTAGGTGCCTCTAAATTGCCTGGAGGACACAGCACCTACCTCACTTGGGAAATTCAACTCTCAGTTATAGCAATGAACTTCTGCCCACTAGTCACTGCTGCCTGAAAACAGCAGTGGAGCCTCTGCAAATCTGACTTACGGGATACTTGAAGAAGCTGCCAACCTGGGAGTTGGTCTCACGTGTGTTTACAATTTATTTTAAAACAACCATATGCATCTATGTCAATACATGTAGCATTAATTTAGAAGACCTGAAAATAACACAGACTTCTAAGAAGTCCAGAATGAATGCATCACATGAAAACACCATCACTTGGAGTTGGAAGGAGGACCAGAGAAAGCCACATCCCAAGAACTGCCATAATGTCAAATCAGCTAACAAACCTGTGAGAAACTAAACTGACATTTTGAAAGTCTCTCTTGTTATAACCAAGCAAAGCGAACACCAACTTTTTACAACAGCTAATATAACTCAGTTTTACCTTTTGGTATGGGACAGGAGGTCTGCCAAAAGTGGCAGTAACAAGATTTATAATGCGCTAATTTGGCTGTAGCACTGTATAGTCTCTTCCCATCTAAATGTAAGTCACGCAAGTAGTTTACAAAATCTGCAGGCTCTTGTATGTTTCTGGTAGTAGCTTCAAAGAGGTAGGATATATTTCTCACATATTATGACTTTTCCCTCCCCCTCAGCCCTTTCCTTTCTTCACAGGTGGAATGGAGGGGTGAGCAGAAGGGTGGGAAGGTAACCAGGAGTCATCAATCACTCAGGAAACCTATTTACAACCCTATGTAACCTTTGCCCTCACCACCATACTTACCTCAGAAAAAAAACAAAAAAACAACAAAACAAACAAACAAACAAAAAAAAAACAACAACAAAAGGGGAAATTTTCAGTTTTAAGAGTTATATCATGTAGAAATTGTGCTGACACACATAAGCTTGCATCCTTCCAGGACATAGACAGCTCAGCGAGTTGTGGTTTATCCTTATGTTCAAGGAAGCTGTGCATCAACTGACATACAACTGTCCTCTTATGGTTGACAACCATCTTTAAAATATGCAGGCACTAAAGCCTTATTCTTTTGGAAGCACTGAGTCCCACCAAAACATATTTAATGCCCCTGTACTCACTCATAAACCAACTTTCTCTGCTAAGCAGAGATTTCTGAACTGAAATGCTCTTTCTGCAAGCCAAAGGTTGCAACACACAAAATTCAGCAATAATTAATTCACCACTGAAATCTGAACCATACATTGCAGACACACCCTGAACTTGTTCTTCTACTGCAGCAACAGAATTTCAATGGTGAATCATTTTGTAATATCTACTGAAATCTACCTTGAATGCTGAGCACCAAGATAAAAACTACTTTAACCTACCTATCCAACAAACACTAGCGTAATGGATTTGTCCTTGCAGCTCAATGGTGCTAGTTCACTCTCTACTTTATCTATTTCTAGTGGGTTTGATCCCAAACCACTACATTTCGCTTGATTGAAGAGATATGTGTCTTTTTAGTGTGCAATTTATTTTGTATTGTTAAAAGAAAAACTTCTGAAGAAAGGGTTTGTACAGAGTCTTTGCTAAGTTGAGGTCTTTTCAACCCCCCTCTATGATTAGGCGAAAGTGACACCTATTTTTCAGTTCTTTTCCCCCTCAATTTGAGCTCTTATTTTGCAAGGTTTGCATCTTCATAAGCAGAAAAATCTGTTGTAGTGTTGGGATTGACAGAAATTACACTAAGAATGACAGCCACTAATAACACGTAAGGAATCCACCTCAGTAAAAAGAGGAAAAGCTTCCAACCAACACAGACTCTGGTGCAATGATGCTTCAATAACACAAGGCTGATACAATAATGCATCAGTAGTAACACAGAGACTCTGCTGAAGTGTCTAATGAACCATTAAATATTCACATTAATCTCAGACCAGCTAAAGACTTAAATTAAATCTTGTGATGTCCCATTTTCTTTGTTACATTCTCCTTCCCAGATAATGCATCCACAGCTCTTAAAAAAACACAAACATCAGACAGCTGTAGATTCCAGGCTCTGGTATTGACTCAGCAGATCTGGATGCTCTCCTTAAACTATTGAGCCACTTCCAAATATTCTATCCTCAAGTCAAAGCAGAATGTAAAGTCGCACTCTACGTTTCAAGATTTGACGGTATTTTCTGGAGGAGAGTCCACTGCAGATATCTGGATATTGGTGGTGGCATTACCACAGCTCCCGGAGTTATGTTAAGGTCTGACCCATAACTAATAGGTAGATGGCCAAAGCACTCCAGATTCAGCTGCTGAGCAACTGTAATGCAGCACTCCACAGGACATCACTCCATCTCCTAGGATGCCTTAAAACACCATGGTGCAAGCTGCAGCTGCTGGCAACTAATGACGTTCACCTGCTCGCAGAAGCCCCGGTTTACTTCAGTCTTAAATACAAAAAAAACCAATTCTCTACAGAGTCCTCAAATACTACATGACCTGAGGAAACAGGTACTTGATCCATGCTGCAGAAAACAACAACATAGTTCAGTATTTTCAGTCAGAAGTTGAAATGCTTGTTAGAGGAGGCGCATCTTGGGGGTTTATGGATTGGTCATTCTTTAAATGACTTTATTTCAGTCCATGATTATTATTTTTTTAAGTGCACTTCATCCAATTAGCAGCAGTTTAGTGAAAGTGACACTGAACTGTACATAAACACCACCAAACATTGGGAAAAAGCTGCAAATTCAGGGATTTTAGGTTGTTTTGCAGGCTGGCAGAAGGCTGTTTATACATAAGGAATTTAGGAGTTCAGGCTACTATTTTCAGGACTACTAAGAGCCACAAGCTCCCCAATACCTGCTTTCCCCCTTGGACATTGATCCAAGTTTATTAATTGAAACTGGGAGAACTAATGTTTTTACTACTCCCGTTTCTCCACCCACCTCTCTCACACAGACAGTTAAGGGCAGGGGGAAGAGCTTGTGGGTTACATCTGGGCGTATTAAAGTAAATCTGCTTATTAACATGGAGGGCTGTAAGTGTGGTGGTAAACATGACACTGCTGTACTTAAAGAGCCACAAAACCTGCAGCTGATGGGGTGAACTGGAGAAGCAGTCTGACCAGTACTGCATAACAATCATCTAACCTATTATCATGTATTAATTGGCACTCTCTGGAAAAATGCAGAAGGAATTAATGATTAAAGGATGCTGAGGACACAAGAACCAAGGCAAGCCAGCAGTAAATACAACTCACCTTCACAGGGGACATCATCGAACATATGACATGGTCATATATCATAGCCCTCAGAATATTTAACTGTTTGGGGAGGTTCTAACAGGTATAAACAAACACCAACTTTCCTTAGCATCTCTTTAAAATGTAATTCTTTGTCATTTACATCAGACATAAGTACATCTGATGACTGAGTGTGCAAAGACGACTGTACCTTTTGAGAAGCATCTAATCTCCAGCTGCACAGCTATGCACTTTATCATTAAACAGAAAGATCCAATGTGCTCTTTTAAATCCAACTAAAACCAATCCCATAATAACTCCAAGGAAAGGTGGACCTTACTAGACCACGACCACACTATGGGTGAGACAAAAGCCTTAAGGGAGAAAAAACTGCTTGAAAAATTAATGCAAATCCTCTCCATGAAAGTTGTGTCTGCAGCCAGTCTACATTCGTCCAGGGAGGGGCAACAAAGCTGATGAAGGGTTTAGAGTGTATCTTCTACAAGGAGTAGTTGAGAGAGTTGGGGTTGTTTAGCCTAAGAAAAGGAGGCTCATGGGAGACATTATCACTCTCTACAACTACCTGAAAGGAGGTTGTAGCCACATGGGGATCGGCCTCTTCTCCCAGGAAACCAGTGATATGACAAGAGGACATGGTCACAAACTGTGCCATGGGAAGTCTAGGTTAGATACTAGGAGGAATTTCTTCACAGAAAGAGTGATTAGACATTGGAATGGGCTGCCCAGGGAGGTGGTGGAGTCACTGTCACTGGAGGTGTTTAAGGAAAGACTGGAAGTGGCACTGAGTGTCATGGTCTAGCTGACATGGTGGTGTCAAGCGGTGTTTTCCAACCTAATCAATTCTGTGAATCTGTGACACTTTAACAATTCACCTCAACGCACAAGCCACATACGAAAGTTGAGGCTTTCAGCCTCCATCCTAAAAGCACAAGTAACACAGGAGGTAACACAAATGTCACCCACGCTTTGCGTGGTTAATCGCTGTTTCAAAGCGAAGCGATCAAGCGCCGTAAGAGCGCCCAGGCAGCCGGAGCCCGGGTCTTTAGGGGCTTAGGGGACGACGTGCAGATTTCCCCCCTCTGCCTGGGGGGAAAGTCCTGCTGCCCGCCGGGCTCTCCCGACGGCGGTCGGTGGGAGCGTTTCTGTGTCACAGCCGGGCGAAGGGGCGGCTCCACGCCCCCGGGAGCTCCCTGCTCCCGTGGCCCGGGGGCACAGAGCCTTTCCAGACAGCGGGGACCCCGCCCGGCCATGGGGCGCTCGCCGGGCCCAGCGCCAGCTCCGAGTGGGCCTCCCCGGCGGGACCCGGGAGCGCTCAGCCGGGAGGCCCCACGTCCCCAAGGCCAGCGCTGCGCCCGCCTCCCCCCCGCACGCATTATCGCCGCCGCCCCTCGGCCCGGCCGCCGGGCACTCACCGCCGAGAACGGTGCCGAGGACGAGGCATTTCTTCTTGTGCCGCTTCAGGAAACTCCAGAGGGACCGGAGCATCCTGCGCGCCCGGCCCGGCCCGGCCCGGCCGCCCGTCGCCTCCCGCGGCGGCGGCGGAAGG
>VYXB01001212.1:69468-162295 GCA_013397135.1 Pachyramphus minor | reverse complement strand
CCGGGGCTCCCTCTGTCCGGGCAGCGGGGAGGGGGCGGGGGTGGCGGGGGCCGGCGAAAGCCCGTCCGTGCCTCCCGCCGCGGGAACGCCGTCCCGCATCCCCCGCGAGTCTGTCTGTCTGTCCGTCTGTCCCGCAGGCTAAAGAGGCGCTGGAGAAAGGGGAGGTTCCCGTGGGCTGCCTGCTGGTGTACAACGGCGAGGTCATAGGCAGGGGGAGGAACGAGGTCAACGAGACGAAGAACGTGAGTTGGGGTCCCCCCCGGGGACGCCGTGTCTTGGGTACTGCTGCCCTGCCTTGCCCTGCTCTTGTCCCGTTACTGAGCCTTAGACGTGCTCTCTTTAAAGGCTTTTAAAGTCACCTGGGGGTTAAGAGTGAGAGAAGAGTGACTCGTGCAGCCTTTTCTGCTGAACTTCTTTCCACAGAAGCTCCAAAACCAGTTAATTTTGTTAATAGACTAGTGTTTTCATGTGGTGTGGTACGGCTATTTGAAAAGTACCGAACTCTAAATTGGAAATCCAACTCTCTTGCTTTTCTAGGAAAAATTCCATGCAAATAAAGGAATAAGCAATGAAGATGCAGAGGAAGACAAACAATTGGGAAGTTGTGTAGACTTACAGAATATGTAAAGTAACCAAATGTCACATTTAGTTTACAAAAATTCTTCCTTTTGACAAAATTCTGCTTTCTAAAAGATATTACCTGTAAATTTTAGACATGTTGCAGCTTTAACCATCAAATTAGATCCTATACATGCTGACAGACCCATTGAAGCCAACAAGGATTTTGTACAACTGGAAGTTTTGTATAAATGAATCTGATTGCAGTATCTACCTGTAATTTATATTAGATATCTCAAATCTGAAAATACAACGTGAAGTGAAAATTAGTCTTTTAAGCTCAAAAATGTAACAGTAAAGATGAATCATTATACTAATTTGTGATACAGGACAATTGTATTCTAATACAGTAATAATACTTAAGAAAGCCAGATGACAGAGAAGCTACGTATCTCATGTTACATCATTGTAAACACTGTGGGAAGCAGACAATTCTTGGGAAAAATCATACCTGAGATATTAATACTGTGTAAAAATCATATGTTAATAGACAGAACATAACTGACAAGGCTGATAACAAAATCATAATCAACTTAAAAATATCAGGAAACTTTCAGGCTTTTTTGGTATCAGGACTGTCTGAGTACATACTACATACATACTGAATACATATTGAATACATACTAAATGCAAGTAGCCTGTTTTAAAAATATTCAGCTGCATTTTGGAAACAGTAATCTGTTAATATCTTTGAAAGCCAAACCTTTATTGAACTGCTGTTTAGCTCAAGTTTCAGTTCTTTTGTGGCTTCATTTTCATAAATGTTTATATTATAGTGACTGGAAATGTTGGATACTTAGTGCTTCTAAATTTTTTATCAGATACTTAATTGCTCCATATAGTCTAAAAGAAAATGTAAGCTTCAAAGAAGTACTTGCTAGGAAATGTGAATGCAGAAAATTGTTTTCAGTTTTCTCTTAATGTTTTCTGGCATTATTTAGGGACAATCCTTGGGAAAAAAAAGAACCCTCTTGAACCATTGAGACAGTTCCAGCAGACATCATAAATGTTAAGGTTTGTTTTAAAACTAATTTCTTGTCCCACCTTATATTGAAGGACTTCTCCAGAAGATCATTCCTCAGATGTGTAAAAACCATCTGATTTCCAGTTTTAAACTTTTTATGTTCTGTTTATAGCTCTCTGTTCTTGTGCCAGCATCTTCCATTATTTTACATAGCTTGGATATATTTAAAGTCTTATTCCCCTTTTAATTTTGTTTTTCTCAAGCCAAAGACTTTTCTCAAGTCTTCCTTTCAGAAGACAGGCTTTCTTTCCATGTTCATTCTAATAATTCTTTTATATAGCCATTCCAGCTTTGATTCATCTTTCTTGAATTCACTTAACCAGAACTCTATACTTTATTCCAGATGGAGTTTCTCTTCTGCTTTGTTTGATGACAATAATACCTCCCATTCTCCCTGGAAAAAAGTCCACCCGTCTTTTCCAGAGCTTCTTTCATCTTTTAAGTTGCTGTTTTATTATTCTTCATTTTTTACTTTGAATCTCTTTTTACTCCTATCCAGAAGACCATTCAGCTCTTGAATGACATCTGACCCTGTCATTTCTCTTGAAGTCTCTCATCATATGAAAGGCATCACACAATCAGCTCTAGGTGTTTTTCCAGTTAATGCCGATGTCACAACTGAAAACATTTAAGCAAAATGATCTTTGAGTGTCTTTGCTAATTAGTTCCCTCTGGACAAATATTTCCTCTGTCAATGTAACATTTCTTCTTACTCACCTTACTGTTCTTCCACTAGGCTGTTTTCCCCAAACTCGCAGTAATTTCACAGATTGTACCACATGCATTGTAGATGTCCAAAGACATGAGACAGGTGTATCTCTTGCCTACTAGGTCAATTTAGTGTCAGATATCTTACTTATTTTTTTTGTTTCATTTGCCTTTTATAAGGATTAGTTTGTTAGTTTGTTGTTCAAAGTTTGTTATCTTGCCTGTTTTACTATTGAGTCTCTCCTGGATCTCCAGGTGTCAGGACTGTGCATCCTTCTTATTTTTCGATACAGAAACTCTCTTTGCTTTGACAGGTTTCAGTCAATACTCTCCCTTGATGTATTAAAATATTTCTGTGATATTGGCAGCCTCATGCAGAAGTTCCTGAGCATTTTTTGATGGCAATGCTTTATCAACTTGGGGGTTTGCTTCTCATCTCTCTTCCATGCCCTAGGCCACTTCTTAATTTTAAAGACCTAATTCTGTATCTCATACACTGTAATTTGTGCTTTCATACTCTTATTCTGCCTTCTGACCACATTCTCTGTGTAATTTTTATTGAAAACACAAATTGTTCATTTTGTTTTGGAGTAGTACTGTAATTATATTTGAGCCTCATCTCAAGGTCACTGTAGTAGTGCTAACTCTTTTTTTGACGTGTTTCCTCTCAAAGTATTTTTACTTCTCTCAAGTGATTTTGCCTTTCTTTCTGACCTCCTGAAAACTTTCTCCCTGATTTTAAAAAATGATCATTTATCCAGTTTGACCTGCAGTCCTTCCCTACAGTTCTGCCCTTGCCTATTTCAAAATAGTTAGGCATGCCATTACTTGTCTTCATTGGGCAATAGTGCAACAAATGCCTGTGTAAGACGTTGGTGTTCAACAGTCTGACAACTCATTCACAAGCTTGTGCCAGTACTGTGTTCCCTCTGGGAGCTCCCACACTTGCTTGTTCACAGTCTTGCCTCAGACCAACCTGAATATTTTCTTCCATATAGCATATATGACCCTTCCAAGCTAGAAACATTTTTTTGGCATCTTTATTCCCACGTGTGACAAAATCAAACACTTCCCAGTAAAATGTTCTCTGTCTTAGGTCCTTAGTCAATAAAAAAGGCTATCTAGTCATAGTTTAATACAAAATAAAATCTTCAGACAGATCTAAAAGGTGTGTTTTCCCCATATTTTGTCTTTAAGGGGGATCTTCAACAGATGTGTAAGGAAGGAGCTCAAGAAACAAGAAGAGGGTAGTGTAAACCTCCCCCTTGTATATCCTTTCCACTTCTGAAAGTGAATAGCTTAGGGACTTCCAGAGCCCAAGACTATATCTGGATCACGGTTTCTGATAGCTGTCAGTGCACATATCCTCCATGAATTTGTCTAAACCTTTCTTGAACTCATTTATGGTTTTGGCTTCCATAGCATCCTGTGGCAACGGGTTTCAGAATTTAATTACGCGCTTTGTGAAAGAGTGCTTCCTTTTGTTTGTTTTATATCTGCTGCCTGATAATTTCATTGGGTGCCTACTTCTTATGAGAAGTAATAAATCACAATTATAACTGTGATTTTCCACATTTTTCTTTATTTTTTTACAAACCTCTACTGTAGTCCTCTTAACTTGGGAAACTAATTACTGTATCTGGTGAGTTAAGGCTGTAGTCTAATTAGTCTCTAGACAGAGACTGTTCTCTAACTTGGATAATCCTTTCTCACTGTGAGGTGAATTTGTCCTGGTGTTCCCATGTTTTCATGACGTGAGATGACCAAACCAGGGTGTATTACTTAAAATCTGGGTGCACTGGGATGTAATAATGTTCCGTGTTAGGGCAGTCTCTTTTGTGGAGCTGTCTTGTATTCCTGCAGAAGTTGATATGACCTGGAGCATGGCTTTTCTTAACTTGTACTCCCAAGATCAGCAGAGGCCTGAAAACTACTAGGTGTACGCAGTATAAGACAGTGTCTGAGGATAGAGGCATGTTTTCCTCTGGTAAAGAAGGTTTATTGCTTACAGACTTTCAGTTGGTGCTCAGGAGGTGAAAAGCCAATGTGGCGTTCATGTCTCTTTTGATCTGAGGGGCACAAAAATAGAATAGCCACCACTTACACATTTGAGTTACAGTAGCAGTGGTAGTTCTGAGTTATAGTAGCAGTGGTACCTCTGAGGCATCTTCTGAAGGGCATTGTGCTTTGTGTCTCCTTAAAGTGTGTACACGGAGATTCCAGCTGATGTGATCTCATTTATTCAACTAGGGAACCTTCATGGCAATGTTTGGAAGGATCATGTCTGCATATTGATTCGGATCCATGTTCTTACTCTGAGTGGGTTCATTACAATGTTAGTTCAGATTACAAGTGCACTCCCAGAATAAATTTCTTGATTGTGTCTGCTTACTGTTTGTGCTTCCTGGTTTGGTTTGTGTCTCGGAGATGGCAAGCTGTCTTCCTGGCAGATGAAATTATGCTGAAAAGATGCAGTGAGGGATCATCCCTAATGCACTCTAGCTGTTGCTGCAAATACACTGTCCATGGGACTAAACTGGATCTAGGCTAGTGTGAACTTCCCTGAATTGGTGCTGAGTCCTCAGCACTGTTTTGCTGTAGAGATACACTCCTCTTGCACTACACTATTTGATAATGTAGGCATAGGCAACATAGATCTGTAGAGGAGTTTTAAAACATTTTTAAACAGTATTAAACTTAGCAGTAAGTTACAAGTCCTTTGCTGTTTATTGTAGAGCATCTCACTGGTATCACCACAGATCTTCACAGTGCTAAAACATTAACCCAAGTTCATGTACTGAGGGGAAGTTATCTAAGATCACATAAAGACGTGAAGGAGAGGTACAAGTATAATTAGGATTGATTAAATATTAGTAGTCTAATGCCTGTGTCAAAAAAAACCATCCTGTTTTTCAGAATAGAAAAAAGAAGGAAAATACCAGCAGTCTTAATTCAAATAAGCATCAGGCTGTGTAACTGGAGAGTCCCTTTATAACTAGTACTTTGTGGTATTTTTGCTGTGACATTTGATTGGCATAAAACAGTTCTGCAGACATTCCAGAGCAATACTGGGACATTACTAATTATTTTTGTCTCTCTGCAATTAAAGTCAACACTTCTGCTTAGGTTTTTGTGCCATAGGTACTGAGATACTAATCGTTCAGTTATCTTTGATTAAAAAGAGAGAAATTGATATTATTCTGCCTTTTTGTAATCAGGCATATGCTGCAATCTCTCTCTATTACTTGAGGGAGTTACTACATATGTACATGTATGTTTTCCCAGGCAGCAGTAAAGCTGATGCAAACTGAAAATGCTGTGTCTACACAGCATGCCAAGCAGTTCCAGAAACATACTGAAGTTATTGCATATTCACAGTGCGTTCATTCCATGAGGGCACAGGAACATTGTCAGAGGGAGGAAAAGGTACCATCTAGGAGCACTTTTCTAACATTTCCAGATAAAGTAACCCAGTCTGCATTCTTGTTCTTGGAAGCACAGTGGGCTATGGGATAGATCAGTTGTTCTAGTGGGCTTTGTGTGTCCCTTAAGCTTCAAGCAGAGCTTTCATGTCTTGCTTTACTATGCTGACATGACTGGCAGAGGAGAACTTCTGAGCAGGTTACTCTGCCTAGGAACAGGTACAAATAAACTGGTTTGCACTTGTGGATCTTGTGTGCTGCACACTAGAGATTGAGGTTGAGGTTGGATATGTTCTTCCTTGGGCTGAGTATTTGGGCAGCATGAAATTTCTTTTGCAACCTGAACCAACAAAGAGCATTACATTACTTCTATAACAAAAGTGAGTAAGTGCAGCCTTTAAGAAAATATTTATTTTTATCTCCTAGGCTACTCGACATGCAGAAATGGTAGCGATCGATCAGGTCCTTGACTGGTGCAAGCAACACAAGAGAGATTATACGGAAGTGTTTCCGCAATTGGTATTGTATGTAACCGTGGAGCCCTGTATCATGTGTGCAGCTGCTGTGCGCTTGATGAGTATCCTTTCGTGCTTATTCACGCTGGGAAACCGTATGTCAAGGCATTACTCTTTTGGCACACGAACTCTGTGAGCCCACAGAGAAGGGCTTGACACTGTCAGGGAAAGCCAGAAGGGGTGGTCTGAGGGTCTGCACCCACCTCCATTTACCGCATGGTGAGTAGGGAGAGACTCAAGAATGAAAGAGAAATGTGCAACTACAACAAACAACTATTTCTCTTGGAGATTAAAAATATGTTTTAGAGATATGTATTAGTAGGTAAAATGAGCTAAGTTCAGTTCAGTGTTCAGTTTTAATGTAACAATCACTAAACCATGTCTTTTTATGCCTCTGCTTTGTGATTCATGCTTCTCCTTTTCTGGGGAAGGTTGGATATGCATCTTCAGCAATACATCTTACATTACTCAGAAGTAAGTACTGATTTTATGAGGGAAGAATTGCAGCTCAAACTAATTTAGTTTGAAAAGTACAAGCAGATCTTAGTGAAATTTAATGACTACTTAAATCAAGCTACTGTACTTCCTACTTGCTTTTCACTTTAACTTAATACCTTGACTCATTCCCATAAATTCCACGGGTAGTATACGGCTGTCGAAATGAGCGATTTGGAGGCTGTGGCTCAGTTTTAAGCATCTCGTCTGACGATATGGTCGACACAGGAGACCCATTTGAAGTAAGCTGTGAAATGTTTCCCTTTGTTTTTCAGCTAGAGTGCTGTGTCTGGCTTTTTTACCAGGCTTTGAGAATGTTATGCATCACTTTAGGAGGACTCAGATGGACGATGATCAAAGTCAAGTAAACTTGACTTAATAAAAAAATAATGTAAAAACCATTAGGTCCCTAAATAAAAGAAAATTGAGGAAAAACCTGATGACAGTCTTAAATCATTAAAAAGAATGTATCAAAGGGGAAGGGAATTATATTTATGGAACACAGTAAGAATTAAATAGAATAAAATATGTGTAATACTTAGAACAGTAAGTGTAGGCTGCAGGAAGAGATGAGGGAAAATTGTTTTAAAGTGCAGAATGTATGCACTCGTAATCAATAAAGATCAAGTAACAGCAACTTACTGAGTTACTGTTTTTTAGCTGAGCCACTAGAAGGGATTGTATTTTTACTTACAGTTTGTCTATATATGAGGTAAAATGCATTAGCTTAGACTTACTTCATATAGTTCAAATCCCCAAATAAATCTGGACTGCACAAGTAGCAGAAGAGATTTAGTTTAGGTATTAGGAAACTTTCTGAACAGTAAGGATACTGGAGGACTGGAACAGTCTGTGAAGAAGGAGTCATCTTTGTCATGTAAGAAAGGCTGGACAAGCATTCAGTGGACATGTAATATACATAAGTCTAGATGCTTTACAGCATTGTAGTACTACACCTATATACCCAACACAGACTTATAGAGAGTATTTATAGCGTTATCTTCATTACAGTTGTTGATGATCCTGCCTTATACAATGATACTGATTAGGGTTCTTGGAGTTCTTTTTCACACTTCATATTTATGATTTAATGAATGTAAAAAACAAGTAATATATTTTAGCATTGTAAGTGAGCACTGAAGACTCAAGGCTCAAAAGAATTTAATTCAGCAAGACAATACTGTTTGGCCCTCCAGTGTACACATATTAGGCATCTTTCTGTCAGGGTGTTAGTGAGACTAGCATCTGAATAAATTTGTATAGTCGGTACTGGAAGAGTGTTCATTTGCTAACATTGGCATGTGATATTTAATTTTTTTGTATGTTCAGAAGAAAGAAAAGAGAAGGTTCTTGCTGCTACAAATCCTTCATTTCTGTAGGCAACTGCAGTGGATTGTATGGGAGTAACTAATTATCTTCTGTGTGGGTGAAGATGCATTTAGTGTGAGTGACATTTAAATGCTTTGTCATTAGTGTTCATGGCCTGGAAAAGTATTTTGGAAGGACCAAAAAGGTCTGAGAGGTGACTCAGAATAGGTGAGGGGATGAATGTTTTCTAGCAGGAATCTCATCTACAAATACCTAGCTGTATGTCTCTTATTTCCAAGTGCTTGAGGAGTATATGAAGTAAGTTCGAAATACATTAATAAGAAAGAAATTGTAGGTTGCATAAAAATTTTACATAGGTTACTAAGAAATTTTGTTTTAGGGAAATTATTTACTCTACTAAGCCTCAACTTCTTGAGGCTTTATATTTTCAAACATATTAGGTATTTAACCTGAAAACGAGAGTTTTCTAACCCATAAGTTGACAGTACAGTTGCTTAAAATTATTGTGTACTTGAGGCATTATTGTGAAGTATGGAATATGTTGTTCTCAGATATGTTTACTAACATCATTCTAATTTGAACAGTGCACCTCTGGCTATCGTGCTGAAGAAGCGGTGGAGTTGTTAAGAGCTTTCTACAGACAGGAAAATCCCAATGGTAGGTTTTACATTAATTTTGTATCCATTTTGATCCCAACTTAATTTAAAAGAATGATGGCACTGGTATTACTGTAATTCACTTCTGATGATTTTTCTCCCTTTCTGTTTCTTCTTGGCAGCACCAAAATCAAAAGTACGGAAAAAGGATCGTCGTAAGTAGCACTACACAGGAAGGAGAAAGAAACTTACCAAAAAATTACATGTGAAGGTTTCTTCAGCTTCTTTGTTTAAAATGGACAGTTCAATCAAACTGTGTCAACAAGAGTTTTAACTAACAGGATACTTACCACTTGTTCCTGTGTTTCTAAGTATGTGATTTCTTGCTATCATAATGACCAAAAAAAAGAATAAATGGCTGTTTTTTAGAAAGAGGAAAATTTGTGGTTCAAGTTCACTTGTTTACAGACAGATGGATCCATTAAAATGATGGCATTTTGTACAGCACATGTTTGCTTAGGCAGGTAAGTAAATCTCTCGGAAGGTTACATTTGTAAGTCCTTTACAGTCCGTGTGTGTATTGAATCAAAAGGCATATAAAGGAATTCTACAGTCCTTGGAGACTTGAGATAAGACCATTGTAAATGTTTCTTCGTTGTTTTTTACACCCCCTCTAGCACAAGCCAGATTTTCAGACATGATTTCTGAAAGTCACATACCTGTGTAGACAGGTACATACGGACGATCACGTCTCTGTGTGTGCTGTTGCTTAATAAGGGTAAGCAAACATCACTTGGCTGCACAGCATCTTCATACAACGTTGTGGAGAAACTCTCTTTAGACTATCCACTCCTCTTGTGAATATTAGTTTAAGGAATGCTTTTATTTTCAACAATCCACTAAGAGGTTGAAGCTGTTGTCAGCTACTAAATTATAGTAACTGAGACAGGCAGATACAAGTGAAAACCAGGAAATTGGTAATAGCATGAATAAAAAATATTTAAGATGTTTATCTTTTCGGAGTGTTGGTTGGCTTTGTCATTTCCATGTATGTTCCTTAGCAATGCAGTAATTTATAATCCAGAAGGGGGCCTTCAAGTTCCACTAATGAATTAAGAATACAAGTACAGTTCAATCTTGATTTTATACCTCTTAGTGGATAATTAAGCATGAAACTGTTTGTAGTTTATTTGACTGTTATTCAGAAATTTGAGAAATGCCCTAGCTTTTATTTTGAATGCAAAAGAGTGGCTAAAATTTTGTTATTATAAGAAGTGAATACAATTACACCTTTTAAATATTTCAAATAAATAGTTTCAAAAATTTTTTTAAAAAAGAATATTAAAAGCATTACTTTTTCACTATTATTCCTAATAACTTAAAATTTGTATTTTGTGTGTTTACGTATTGTTTACAAAGTGACATGGGGAAAGAAATGTTTTTACCATAATAGCTATTTTCAGAGTTTAGAAATAATATTCCTTTAACTTAAGCTCTTTAACTGATGTCAGTGGCCTATCCTATTCTCCCAACCATTACTTACAGCACTCTTTGAGTCTTTCCCTTTCCATAAACAAAATTAATTATGACTGTGTATGTAGATTTCATCTGCTTCAGAGCTCCGAGGCCTCATGAACCAAACAGCTAAGCTGGAAAAACTATTTAGGAAAAGACCATTTTTTAATGACTGTGATGGCTTTATTGGAAAGAAATGGGCACGCCTGTGGTTGCAGTATTTGGCTGTGATAGAAGACAGCAGTTTATCTATACAGGTACATACAGTTCTCAACTGGACCATAATTTTCTTATACCTTCAAGTCATTGAAATCCAAATTAAAGGAAGTCTTTAGACTTGCGGCTTGTTACTTACATCAATGACAGTAGGAATTGGAGCCACTGGACCAGGACCTAAATCTCAACACTTTTTCTTCTTCAGAGGGGCTAAGAACACTTTCCTTTCCCACTGCCTTCTTTCAAAGAAGGATGTTGTTAGCATTTGGATAGTGTGACAGTAGGAGTCATGTAAATAAGTAGAAAGATTACTGGTAGTAGGACAAAACACACTTTAAAAGCTGTGTCCAATTTTTCAACCCTTTAATTGGAACAGAAATTTTTTGTAATAGCAGTCAGTGGTAACCTGTCACTTAAAAAACAATTCAAGTCTTGCACAAAGCCAGAAGAGACTGAAGAGGGTGACAAAAATAAAAATTTCTCCCAAGAGTGGTCAAGGATAATAGTGTGCATCTTGGAACAGAGGCATGATAGCGCGATATGTTGTTTTACAGAAAGGTTATAAAAGTCACTTCTGTTTACTGTAATGTGTAAGCAAAAAACCACAATGGTCTAATATTAAGAGGCAAATTTGGATGTATGGGATTGGGGTTTATTTGGTTTGGTTGGTTTGGTATTTTTGGTTTTTGTTGTTTTGGTGGATTTGTTTTGGGGGGGTTGTTGTTTGTTTGGGGTTTTGTGGGGGATTTTTTTTTTTTTTTAGTATAATAATTAGCTTAGGGAACAAACTGCTGAAAGATTACCCTGAAAACAAAAATGTAACCTGTTCACCTGAAAATCCTACTACATATGCGAGTAAGAACAAATGCAGATATTTTTATAAAAGAAATAAATGAACTCTTGTGAACACAAGCTGCTCATCAGAGCCATGGCATGACATCTTGACAACCATGAGGGATGCAGCTGTCTCCTCCTCACTCCCCTCAGTCAGTGCTCTCCTCCCTGCCTGCTAATGGCCATCCCACCACAGCAGTAGCAGCTCTGGCAGCAGGAGCCTGCAGAGGCTGGTCTTGCATCCCTGTACTCAGACACGTGCCTCAATCAGGTGTCCTAGTCTGATGTGCCACAAGCTCTTCCTAACCATGAGTTTTGAGTTTGTCAGTGTTTTTAGAGTCAGATTGGAAAACTGGACAATTCCACAAGAAATTACAGAGATTCTGGGTATACAACATTCTAAGTTCAGTCTCAGAGAAACCTCTCCATGTCTAAGCTCCACACAGGGGCTGGAAGACGGCAGGAGGCAACCACAACAATTATAACCTGATGAGCTGACTGGTTTCAGTGCTCCAGGTCAGAAAATGAACTTAAAAATCAAGAGAATTAGAGACTACAGAAATAAGAATGTCAGAAAAAGAACTGAACCATTCTTGGAAGCTAATTCAGTGAGAAGATGCTTGCTCATGGCTGTGGAAACATAGGCTTGGTTTGTAACTGCTGCTACCAAGTAAAATCTTGCAGCAAACACGGTTACACAGCCTGGAAGAAGTGTTGATGTCTGTTTGCTGGGGACCTAGCGTCAGCCTTTGGCTCTGGCTCTAGGAGAGTGTCAAGAGCAACAACTTTAATTGTTCCTGACACCTGGAAAAGTCAGAGCAGCAGCTTAAAAATGACACTATTCATTTCACAGTGCTTTTACCTATTTTTATCTATTTGTTTCTAGGTTGCCACATAGCAGGCCTCAAGAGCAGCAGTAAATATATTCAACTGGTTTATTTAAAGAAGTTTAAATGCTTCACTGTTTTTCCCTTGCTGCTTGATAAATAAATGCTTAGGCTTCAGGGTTACATTTACCTTGGACTGCATTTTTGCCAGTTCATCACAGGTAAACATGATTTTATTTCAGCCTTCAGTTTGCTTGTCAATAGTCTGACATCAAAATATATTGAACCAGCTAGGAGGGCAGGAAGCAGAACAACACAGCTTTGTCTCTGCTAGACCAATTACAATTGACAATCCAAGGCTATAATAAATATGTCTTGTGACTTGCACACTAGAGGAGAGCCTGAATTTAAATTATAGCTTTGGGTTTTGAAATGCTCACTGATCCATTCCATTCCCATTAAGAGCGCCTTCCGCTCTGCAAAATTAAGTGATCTCTTTACATGACAGTTTAATTTAATTAATTTGTTTTTCGATATGTACATTTATGGAGTCTCTCCATTAAGGTTTGGAAATGTCTGTAGGTCCTATGCATTAATGTAAATGCGCCGTGGCCCATAATTACCTTTGGCAGGCTTAGGGCACTGATAAAAAGATTATATTTTTAAAAACTAAAGTCTTCAAACTTCCTCGGTGCTTGGCAGGAAATCTATTTCTGTGTTTTATTTGGAGCAAGGCTCGGGAGCCTGCAGCCAACAACTCCAATGTAGGCAGTGACTGTTACATTTTAGAAGAAAATACATTTGAGGCTAAATGAGAGAAGGGAAGAGGAAGACAATTAGTGCAAGAGTACTAGATCAGCTGTTTGTTTGGTTTGCCTTGTGACTGCCAATATATACTCTTATCATTAAAGTGCATCTAGAGACAAGGTATTTCCTATGAAATTACTTTGCGAAACATGGATCTTTGTCTTTTTAAGGGGCTGCCCCAAAGTGAGTTTATCTTCCTTTTTCACAATAGCTTTGAAGTAGCCAAGAATACTGGATTCTCCCTTTGCCTCCTCCTCCCTCCTTTCTAAAAATGAACTTTTCAGGGAAATATGGAATTCAGAGAAGTTTGAAGGAGAGCAGATGGCCAAGAGTGATCCAATAGAATGTAAAACTTCAGTTAGGTAGTTGCTTGGCAGGCAAGTACAAGTGAGCCTGTGATGTTTCCATAGTGATGTTTTCAAATGGTGCCTTCCTTTTGTCTTTTAAAAATCTGATTTAAAAAAAGAAAAGGGGGGCAGGGGTGTGGTAAAATAAAATGAAGGGCTCTTCCAGGGGCTGAGACTTGGGCTCATCTCTGATTTCTGTCTGAACAGTGATGCATTGCCCTCAGCTACAGTCACACACATCAGCCTCAATTGCTGTGGTGCTTATCTTGCTGGATAAAGCAGGGACAGCTTCTGAAGTTAAGATACACCTCAGAATGTAGTGCTCTAGGAGGGGCAATTGTTTAAGCACTGATTTTTGTGGTGTCAGGATTTCACATTTGCCTGCGTAGGAAGGTTTGCTGTGGCAGTTCTCTAACCTTCAGAGCTTTCTCTGCATGCAAGAGGCAGTGCAAGAAAAATTAATGCTTCCTGTGACTTTGATTCCTACTTTCTCCTTTCAGGTCTTAGAGGTAGCCATCCCAGTCATATTAATTTGTGAGGATATAAACAACAGCCATTATCTGTGCAGCCACACTGTGCAAGAGAAACAAGATTTGTAGGGAGAGGCAATATCTTATTAAGCCAAATGACAGTTGGAAAAAACAGGCAAGCTTTTCAGCAACCAGCTGTAGGGACACCGAGTTCAAAAGCTTACCAGCTTTTTCCACACACTTAATAAAAGTAAAATGAAGATGAGTAACTATGTACCATCTCTCTGCAAAACCTGCTTTTCTTGGAGAAAAAAAAGGACAGATTTGACTATCAGCTGGTTTGAGCAGGAAAAGAGATTTGTTAGGAGACTGGACTAGTGGTAAACTCTGCTTCTAACTCCCCAGCAGAACCCTCTGCTGCCTCTACACAGATGTGTCAGCACATATGCCAGCATTTTGTGAGGACCCAACACAATTTTCCCTTCTCGAAAGCTTCCCAGCAAGGTGCTGAATGCAGCAGCTCATTTACTGACCCTGTCACCCTCCAGCAGCAAGACTCTGCTGAGGAGAAGCAGGTTCCTAATGGGGGGTGCTGCAGGACGGGGAGAGTGGTTCACGCCACCTGTGGTTTAGGAATCCCAGGAGGAGCTGCCCTGAATGCTGTGCTACAAGCAAATGGAGTCCGTTTATCCTGTGAACAAAGTTACCTGGCTGCCCTGCTGTGCTACGGCCTCACTTGTATGTTACTAAATCTGTCCCTGGAGACAGCAAATACTTCCCTTTTGAAGAAATTAATTTTCTTGCCTTCTGCAACTTCTGTGCAGTCATGCTGTGCAGCACTTGTACTGGCAGCAGCCTGAATGAATAATTCAAAACTATACCTCTTTAGTGCACTTTTAAATATCTAACTGTGTTTATCCCGTCAGGGTGCTCCATCAGGATGCTCGAGCTGCCAGGGACAAGGGGGAGGGCTGAAAGCTCTCAGCTATGGTAGCCACAAAACCTTGATTACTTACAACGTAGGACACTTCAGAAGCATTTCCACCACAGGGAAAAATCTGACAACTTCAGTGTGGGCAACTGCAGCTCAGGGAGATTCAACCTATGGATTTACCTATAGATGTACAGAGTCCTTGCAACGCTGCTGTGCCACAGAGGGCAGTTAGGGAATGGCATTACAGTGGGTTGGGGCTGGGCAAAGTGGAATGGCTCAGGCTCTTGCCCCTCTTCACCTTAACACTCTGCCATGGATGCTTCCTCAGCGCTTACTCACTTTAACATATTGTACTGAAAGTTTGTTCTGTTCATTCCTGTGAGCCTTTGATCTTCCTTTATACTCTGTGGCAGAGTTACAGAGTGCTCCAGTTTGGAACCACCTGCCCTGTTCATTTCAGATTTCAGACCACTCTGAGGCAGTGCTACTTAGCAGCCATCAGCCTTGCTTGTGTGCTGAGGCTGTAGTTACAGACCCAACTCCAAGTCTAGTCCTGTGTTTCTGTGTCAAGATTAACCCGTCTGTACTGAGGAATGTGCCTCCCTATTGATCTCACCCAGCATATTTTAATTTTGCAACCTCTTTTCTCTCCTGCTGCTCCCCAAAAGCAGCAGCAGCTGCACTGCGTAGCTGAGAAGCAGCAGTGGTGAGAAGCCTCTGCCCTCCTGCCTTTCTGCTGCTCCAGCTAGAATAATGCCAGCTACCAAGAAGGAATAACCAACAAGGAGACTAATGAAACAGCAATCTGGCATAAAATGTGTATATAGTTGCCATTTGTTAAATTGACAGATGACATTTGGAACATGCAGCCCCTATTCATTTTTTGAAGCTAAATACTCTCTTGAAATAAAGTCTTTGCCATTAGTGTTAAAGCTGATTTGCAGCCCAGACAGGGCCAGCTGTGCTTTTACACATTTCTGGGCACGAGGTCAGATTCCTAGCAGCTATAAGATTTTTTTCTGCAATGAACTGGACAATTCATGAACAATAAGGAATTACCTGCCCCCCCAGATTACCTTGAACACTACCTTTATTTTCCCCCTGCTACATTTTCATGTGGAATTCCTTATACTCAGAAAAAAACATAGGGTTTTGACAAACAGTTTTTAATCAAATGAAATTTCATCATCTGCTACTTAGTCCCACTCGTCTACATTTTTATGTTTCTACAATAACAAGGTGCCAAAGGAAAGTTCCAAGCACCTTCAGCAACAGTTCAAAATTTATTCGTAAGCAACAAAAACTCATCCTTCTTGGAGACAAATACCTCAGACATTATATTTTAGGAACAGTTAAGAGTGTGAAGGGACTCAGCTCATCCAACTCAAAAGCATAGAAATCATGGTAAAGATGCAATATTCCTTTACACCTTCAAATTGCTGTCAACACTTTCATGATAACTTCCATTTCCAACTCCAGAAATACTCAGAAGAAATAGGTGCCCAAACTTTATCAAAGTTGGACTTTTAGACAAGAACTTGGCTGTTACCTCATATGCTGCTTCATCAGTTTTATTGATAAAGGCCCAGAGAAGTCATCTGACTTGTTTATTTAATGTGTTTTCAAAATCAGTCCATTTTAACACTAGGATGTCATTCCACTACTACAACTTCAACTTATTTTTGCACATAAAAGACCAAGAATTAAGCCTTCCAATATGCAGAAAATCTGGTAACTAGATGGGTACTACTGACTGAAGGGAGTGAAGCATCTTCCATGGGGGTATGCCAGGAACAAGAGTGTAGAATATAGCATAGCTTCATCTCATGTTCCTTCAATGACTGAACCAACGTTGGAAAATGGTAAAGTCTCTTGACAGATGCTTTCTCCAGCAGCTAAGGTAAGAGAAGGCAAGAGCATGGCCAGCAACCCTCTCACTGTGATTTGCCAGGAGGCACAGATTTGCCAGGAATCACAGTCCCACGGGAGCCACAAGAGGAGCAAGAGCCTGCAGAATGTTTGAGTCACAGGAACATTTTCGTTCTTTAAGTTAAAAAAAATAAATCTTAAATGATTTACATATGAATTGCTTCTAATGAGGACACACAAGCTCAGTTTTCCAGCCGACTTTCAATAAGGCCAAAATTAAGGATACAATTACATGGCAGAATACTAGACTGAGATCTTCATGGTTTTTATGTCAACAGTGAAGTCAGCCACTGCTGATGGGTGGGAAGCAGCTCCCTTTGGGGATGTTGAGCTAGTTGATTTTCTGATTACTTCAGAGAATTTTAAAAATAGCAAATTATAATAACAGCCCTACAAGACTCTGTAGCAGCTTTCTGATTAATGTGAGCCTCAAGTTATACCCTAAGTTCTTGTCCATAAGGTATGCTGTTCAGACATTTTCTAGATGCTATTTAACGTGTGTCTTCTGAGTCACATTAGTCAAAAGAATGGGCCTGTAATTTAATTATTGCAAATGGTGCATCAGTGACTTATTTCCCAGGAAAGAGAGTTAAAAACCCCCAACACTGCAATTAATGCTGAAATGGAACCCTTTTGCTTTGGCCTTTCAAAAAATTTTCCGTATGGCAGGAGCCAAGTGAGATTGAAAGAGTTTAGAAAATTCTATTAGAAAGTCATCTTCACCCAGAGCTTTCCCAGAGACCAGAGGTTTTATGACTCCTTCTTATTTCTTCCTCCGCTTTGGGACTACCTAACTGTTCCCTAATTTCCTGCAGAATTATAGGTATTTCCAATTTACTTCAGAGACCTTCAGTCTGCTCAGCTGTGCAAATGACTCAGATTAGTTAAGGATTTTAGAACTCAAAAGAGATGTCCTGAAGGTCCACAGTGGTTGTAGCTTGTATGACAGATGACCATCACAGGAATAACGTAACACACTGTGCTTACTTTCCTTCGTGAACTGTACTGCCAGCAGTTCACAGACCTTTCCTCATGGCTTTTATTTCTGTTTTTCCACTGTTTTCTAAGCAAAATATTCTCCATTTTTGATTCTCATAGAATCAAAAATTTTTTACTTACATAGAAATTTACTTACATAGAAATGTAAGTAATGATCTGAGTCCCATTAAGCAAGAGACCCTCACTCCATTGCTTCTTCAAACCATGCAGTTTGAAAATTTAGAACAGAAATTTTTAGAACCTTAGCAGATTAATCAACAAAATCAGCAGCATCAAGGATTTTCAGTGGCGTTCAGACACTCTCCCAAACTGAAGTAGGAAGCCTGGAAAGGTTTTTAAGCACTGTTGTGTCCAAGAGCACCATGAGGTGAAAGTTCTGTGATTCACCTGTCCAACCTTCCGTTTACACCACCATCTTCCAACTTCACTGTGTATCTTCTGGGCACTTTGGGCCATCCACACTCTTCAGAGGAAGAGCAGGCCTTGCTGCACCTACTAGTGGGCTGAAATATATTCTGACTGTGCCTGACTCACCCAGACAGTCTTGAACACACACTATGGTGACAAGCATGCCTGAACTTCCTTTCAGAGATCTCCAGAACACTGCCTCCAGCCACCCATTGTAGGTGCCATAAGCTGTGCAGATGCCACACTAAGTTTGAACATGAATGAACTCGAGACCCCTCTGACAGGCAGCTGAGCAGAACTGTGTGTGAGGACTCTGCCACTTAGCAGCTTGGCTGAACTGGGCTACCATTGCCTTAACTATTTTCAATTAGTGCTCTCCAGGGATTTCATAAAATCCAAGTGATATTTCTTTTTGGTCTGTAGAGTGTGTTTATATTCTGCCTGACAAAATAAAAAGATCAGAAATAGAAGGAATAAGAAAAAAAAATGACAGCATGGAAAAATTCAAATAAACACAAAAGCTATGGCAAGTCAGACTGCCACAAATGCAAAATGCTAATATACAACATCACTAAAGCTTTGATCCTGTGGAATGTGTAGGACACACATGGAAGCCTGTTTTACTTACAAGGAAAGAAAACAGTCCAATTTCCAATACATTTATTTTCTAACTTCCTTTCACTAAAAAACATGTTTGTTTTTAAATTAATTACTTTGGGAAAAGGAAAGAGAAATGTGTGCAGTGGAGTTGGAGGAAAAATAAATATTAATTAAAAAAAATGAACCAGGCACCCACAGGACACGGTGGAGACTGGGTTTCTGCTCTTCAGCTATTTCTGCAGGCTGAAGGAGAACAAATGGACTGAACTAGTTCTTTCCTTCATAGCTGGTTGCACCAGAAGATCTGCACCCTTTGTCCTTCAAGGTACAAAACAAGACTCAAGGAGATGCAAACATAATGAGCCACGCAATCTACATATGCCAGGCTTTTTACTTGATCTTTAAAACATGCTCTCTTTGGAAGACTCAAAGTCTGGCATGCCAAAGCTTGGGATTGGGCTAGATGCAATCTTTCTGCTATGGGAGAGCTAGCTGTTAAAACCTATTTCAAGTAGACTCTGCTCTCCACCACTTCTAGCCACTGCCTAGAAAATGGTGAACTGATGTTTGTGCCAGCGAGTCCCTTCACTAGTCCAGGTGGACTCATAATAGGAAACCCCACCAGCTATAAAAATCACTTCTCTCTGCCCACCCTCCAGTTCTCTCTCCCCCTAGAAGTCCTGCTGGCTCCATGTATTTATATCCCACTGGGGTCAGATGTATTTATTTGGTTGCACCCCCCAGCTCCCTCTAGTGAATGCATAACATTCAACCTGGGCTTTGGTGGTCACATTGCACATGTTCTGCCCCACATAAACAAGCTCAGAGCCTCAAAGGTTCTGACCAGCATGCATGTGGTTGGTTTTAAGAGCAATTCAGGCTTCTGCCTGACTGACAGAGTGGATGTACTTTTGTTTCCAGGGTAGGTATTATCAGTGTGTCCTACCTGGCCACAGTTTTCAGACCAGGCTGTTCCTGTGTTGCAGTATAATAAGCAAAGGCAGATGATCCAGTTTGCAATGTCTTTGCCTGAAGAGATATAAATCATATTGTTGGTATTATTTCTTCACATGTTGTGTCATTTGCTGAACAATTAAGTGTGTGCTACTGAAGGAATAATAAGTGAGCCAAGGCTACATAATGCAACATAATGCAACTTGACAGCAAGAGATGACAATGCAATTCTTTAATACAGTAATATTATTTCATGTAAAACCAGCTGATGTAAAATCAATTCCATGCTAAACTGTGTTTTCCCCTTCAGTCCTCTTAAAACAAACAACCAAAAAAAAAGTGGGAAGGATACCAACAGCCCATAAATAATCTCTAAATAATGTGTTACAGACTGATGGTAAGTGGCACTCTCACAAACCCATATTTATATTAAAAAATCTCATATGTGTACATTATATAGGCTTTCAATTATAATAGCTGAAAGTACAAAGAAAGTAATGAATGTACATCTACTTTACTATCCATTACATTTTGTCTTTGTGAGAAAATGCTATTCTTATTCCAAGCTATATACCCTATAAAGTTAATACAAACAAACTATATGCTTTAGCCATATCAAAATCTAAATACCTACATCCAAAACATGCACAATTACACATAAGTGTATTACAAACTGTACATAAATGAGTAAAACCCACTAGTTTTAGGCCTTTTCACAGTGGAATTCTATTTATCATACTTTGGCAGGTAAATTCATAGATTCATCCTTGCAATATTGCACTTCTTTCAATAAAGGTGAGTCTCTGGGGTGTGATTTGGGACAGTGTGTTTATAATCTAGGACAGCTCAACATTAAGATCATTGGGACCCAGAGTGAGTACAAAACCAGTCAGACAGTTCAAAAGCTTTTACTTTTGGCTATCTTTTCAATAACTGCTTGAAGGGCAAAAGGTGCTGGCCCCTTCCAGCTCCTGGGGTGGTATCACAAAGAGCCCATCTCTGCAGTGACTGCTGGCTCTGGCAGCCATTGCTTGAGAGAACCAAATAAACATCTGTGTAAAATCTTTGTCTATGACATGGAGAATGGGATCAAGTGCACCCTCAGCAAGTTTGCCAGTGACACCAAGCTGAGCAGTGCAGTTAACATGCTGGAGGGAAGGGATGCCATCCAGAGGGACCTGGACAGGCTTGAGAGGTAGGTTTGTGCCAACCTCATGAAGTTCAACAAGACCAAGTGCAGGGTACTGTACCTGGGTCAGGGCAATCCCAAGTACAAGTACAGGCTGAGCATGTAATGGATTGAGAGCAGCCCTGAGGAGATGGACTTTGGGGTGTTGCTGGATGAGAAGCTCAATAAGAACCAGCAATGTGCACTGTTGTCCCAGANTGTGCGCTGTCGTCCCAGAAAGTCAATCGTGTCCTGGGCTGCATTAAAAGGAGTGTGGCCAGCAGGCTCAGGGAGGTGATTCCCCACCTCTGCTCTGCTCTTTTGAGACCCCATCTGGGGTCCCCAACATAAGAAGGACATGGACCTGTTGAAGTGACTCCAGAAGAGGGTCAGGAAGAGGAGGGCCATCGGAGAGATGGGCACCTCTCCTGTGAAAACAGGGTGAGAGAATTTGGGTTGTTCAGCCTGGAGAAGGAAGAAAAGGCTCTGGGGAGACCTTATAGCAGGCTTCCAGTACCTAAAGAGAGCTTATAAGACTGTTGGAGAGGGATTTTTTAAAAGGGAATGTAGTGATTGGACAATGGGGAGTGGCTTAGGGTAGGTCTAGATCAAATACTAGGAAGAAATTCTTTACTGTGAGGGTGGTGAGGTACTGGAACAGGTTGTCCAGAGGAGTTGTGGGTGCCCCATCCCTGGAAGTGTTCAAGGCCAGGCTGGATGGAGGTCCGAGGAATCTGGTGTAGTGGAAGGTGTCTCTGCCCATGGCAGGGGGGTTGGAACTAGGTGATCTTTAAAGGTCCCTTGCAACCCAAACCATTCCATGGTTCTGTGAAGCCACCCTCCCCTCCTGGCAAAGCATATTTCTCCCATTCTCTATGGAAAATACTTGGCTGCTGCTAGCACAGCAATTATGCTGCAGGAAAATCTCGTTCCAAATAATTTAGTCTTTATTTACTCAGAAGAAAACATAAAAAAAAGCTAAAAGGTGAAGGCTAATGAGATACTGGCATGGGAATTATTTTACAGTAATAAAATACTTTCCATGTTTCTAAGGGCACAGGTCCTCAAAGAATCTTCCAGAGCAAGTTTTCCTGGGGACCTCGCACCTCTTCACATTACTTCATAGTGGGAAAGGTGCTCCTCCATCAGCCTGTCCCATCACACTAAGAAGGCAGGGTGTAAGTTAATTGAAAAGACGCAATGGGGGAAAGCAAGAAAGCAGAGAAAACAAGTAAGTGCCCTTCCTTTCCATGTTAGGTGTATTTGCAAAATGGTTTCTGAAGCTAAAGTTGAAACTACTCCATATTCCACCTCTACAGTCTCAATATTTATCTATTTATCTAGTTCATATATATGCATTTGGTTGCTTTTTTAATTAGTATCTTCTTAAATAAATAAGCTAAATTAGGCTATGCCTTACAGTATAACTGGAAAAACACAGTGGGGAATAAGAGTGTACCAGGAGCATTGATCAGGCTCCTGGTAGTGTGGAGGCTTTTGCTATTCACTATGATAACACCTAGGAAAAGAGTGATGCAACACAGAGCTCAAGGTTTCATGTTTTGCCTTTGACACAGACTCTCTTGGACAGGGTGAGACCTACTCAGTGTCTTCATTTGCTCCTCTAAATTACAGTATTCTCAGTAATACATCAACTGAGGGGTTTGAGGCTAAACTCTCGTAAACCAATTTTGATTCCTTCCATCATGTCTCTCATTAAGTGTAAAGTGCCTCCAGGGAAAGGCAGCTGATTAAACAGATTCCTCAGTGACATAATGAATTTACAAAAGCCCTCCAATGTTACTGTGGATGTTTGGGAAAAAATATCTTCATCCACCGAGGGCAAAATCTACTGAGAGGGAGAATCACTTCATTTCCTCTGCCTCAGGGCCTGACAAACATTCTCCATTCACCCCAGAGGCTGAAAGGACATCCTTGTCGAGCCCTGGAAGGGAGAGGAGAAGGGGCAGGGACACCGCTATCCATCCATCCATCCATCCATCCATCCATCCATCCATCCATCCATCCCACCAGCACAGCAGCCCACTGTCCCCACACTGAGGTGTGGGGGTCACAGCCTCCTTGCTTTCCTTGGCACTGATAGCCCAGTCCAGCTCAGCTAATTTTCCCACAGCAAAGCTCTCCAAGGCAAGCTCTGCTCACAGAGAGATATTTCCTCTCGGCACAGGAAAGAAGTATAAAGCTTTTTCCAGCATTCAGATCCTGTTTTTAATGTGACTCAGCTCTGCAGAGTCCATAAGGATGACACGGGTTGCGCTTTATTAGCAGTTAGGTTAATGTTTGGAAATAACAAGACTGATGGTTTTATCTGTTTAATCATTTGGTGCTGCCAAGAGCGACCATAAGCACAGCCCAATGGTGCATGAAGAGAGTACAGCCTGACATTAGTTTCCCACCACTAAAATCCAAACATTAGCATACAAGTTGTGTAGCAGGCTGGCAAGGGCAGACAGCCAGATCACTGCTATTGGAGTGACTCAATGATTTTAATTTTTCTTCATGGATATTTTCAACCTCCCTGCAATGGAAGGAAATAGGGATGGATGAGGTGGGCTATTTTCAAAGTTAAGCTGTTCATTTGTGTCTGTCCAGGTTTCTTATGCCCTCAGCTGAAGGAGGCTACAGAGCTAAGGACTGAAACACCTCTCTAGTTTTTCCCAAATATTATTTCACTTGTGTGTGTGTGTGTGTCCTCCCTCTCTATTTTCTTAAGTCTCCTCTTCTAAGGTACACTCCTTAGCAAACAGTAACTGCAATGCAGATTCACCACATGCAACCAGGCAATGCTACTGAACTACCATATGCAGCCAGCAGCAGCTGTAGCAATTCATCACTAAAAAGCAATTGGATGGCTGGATCATGCAGTCAGCTGGCACACAGACAACACTGGATGTGGCAGATGCCATCAGTGCAAAGAGTAGAATACGAGCCAACAGGAGTCAACAGATACAGGGAAGTTGTCTTAACAGACAATAGCCACCTCAGCTAGTGTTTATCACCATTTATCACTAAGTAAGTGCACCTGCTGGACCCATTGATCCTTCAAAACTTACGTAGAGCAGAGTTTTGGCCGAGTTGGCAGGAGAATTTTGGCCAAGTTACTCAGAACACCTTTCCTTCTGTACACAAAGTCAAGGGGGAGAAAAGCC
This sequence comes from Pachyramphus minor, assembly GCA_013397135.1. Classification (NCBI taxonomy): domain Eukaryota; kingdom Metazoa; phylum Chordata; class Aves; order Passeriformes; family Tyrannidae; genus Pachyramphus; species Pachyramphus minor. The sequence continues at coordinate 138,410 of VYXB01001212.1, read as the reverse complement.
ACTGAAACAAGCACAGTAGAGCTGCACTCCAAGCAAAGCTTCCTTGGATATGCAAACACATGCCTTAACCACTTCCAGGAAGGCATGTGGCTGTATCCATAATGGTTCGGCTGGCCCAACAATTCCAATGAGTAAGTGCTGCACTGCTGTAGGAGCACTGCAAAGCTCATAACCAGACACATAAAAGGTGTTTTGTAAAAGCTTCTTAGCAGCCACACAGGTGGGCTGTCACATAGAGGACTGGCTAGGCACATCAAAAGAGACAGGGCTTCTGCAGGGCTGACAGATCTCAAACAGAAGGACTTGAGACTCTTAAAACTTCCACAATTGCCCTGCATCTAATTTCTTTCTCCTATTTGTATTCTGTTGGTATCTACTCTTTTCCAGTTAAAAGCTGCAGTAGCAGCCCATGTTTTTGATCGCCTCATATGTCAGAAGATGCTGTCAGGAGCTGCCCATGGCTTTAGCATGTCAGATCAACACTTTAAATCCTTTTTTCTCTGCCAGAACTATGCTGTTTGCTAGCATAAAAATAAGCAGAGTGTGAGCTCTGCCTACTCTCACTGCCTTTCCTCAAATAATTACCAGAAAAATAGCTGGAACACAACTCCCACACACTGCACAAGATCCAGACTCAAGCAATCCTAAACAGGCTTTTTCCCATCCCAAGTCTATGCCAGAACTAGTCAAAATTTAACACTTGCAGGATCATAACATCTTTAGAGCAGAGGAGGTAGGGGTGGGAAATCCAAATAAACCTGAACACACCCAAAACATGCTGCCAGTTCCATAACTAACAGAATTCCACAGTGCTAAGCTGAACTAAAAATAGAATAAAGAAGTGTCTTATCACCTCTTTAACCCTAACCTGAAGGCCACCTCTATTCCACAATTACGTAGTTTCCCCCCAGGTTCACATTTTCAGTCTTGCCATCTTAATGAGAAACTTTTGCCAGCTGGATCCAGCTCATCTGTAATGAGGACAAGCACCTGGGGACCTACCTGTCTGTCTCAGGAGAAGAATTTGGTTTGTCTTTCCAATCCCCCTTAGTGCAGAGTCCTTCGAGGCTGTGATAAGGGAATGCCAGACCACCTGGCAGCAAAAGCAGTTGAAGAGGGAGGGGACTGATGAAGAGCTGAGGTGTGGGTGGTAGCCAGGTTGGAGGAAAGAATTAGAATCAGAGAATTCTTTATGTTAGAAAAGACCTCTGAGATCATCAAGTTAACACAGCACTGCCAAGTCCACCACTAAAGCATGTTCCCAAGGGCCACATCTACAGGTCATTTAAATACCCAGAGGAATGAAGATTCAACCACTTCCCTGGGCAGCCTGGCCCAAAGTTTGACAAACCCTTTAGTGCAGAATTTTTTCCTAATATCCAGCCTAAACCTCTCCAGGTGCAACTTGAGGCTATGTCCTCTTGTCCTGCCCCTTGTTACCTGAAAGAAGAGAATAACCCTCACCTTGCTACAACTTCCTTTCAGGTAACTGTGGAGAGTGATAAGGTCTCCCCTGAGCCTCCTTCTCTCCAGGCTAAACACCCCCAGCTCCCTCTGCCACTCCCCATAGCACCTGTGCTCCAGACAGTTCATTGCCCTTCTCTGGATACGCTCCAGCACCTCAATGNCTGGACACGCTCCAGCACATCTTTCTTGTAGTGAGAGGCGCAAAATTGAACACAGAATTCAAGGTGCAGCCTCACCAGTGTTGAGTACAGAGGGACAGTCACTTCCCTGGTCCTGTTGGCCACACTATTGCTGATATAGGCCAGGATGCCATTGGCCTTCTTGGCCACCTGGGCACACTGCTGGCTCATGTTCAGCCCCAGTCGACCAGTACCCCCAGGTTCTTTTCCACTGAGCAACTTTCCAGCCATTCTTTCCCAACCCCTGTAGCACTGCATGGGGTTGTTGTGAACCAAGGGCAGGACCCAGCACTTGTTCTTGTTGAACCTCATACAATTGGCCTCAGCACATCAATCCAGCCTGTCCAGATCCCTTTGTAGAGCCTTCCTGCCCTTCAGCACATCAATACTTCTGCCCAGCTTGATGTCTCAATCCCCTCATCCAGATTATTGATTAAACTCGAGACAGTACTGATCCCTGGGGAACACCACTCATGAACAGCTGCAAGCTAGATGTAATTCCATTCACCACCATGCTTTGGGTCCAGCCATCCAGCCAGTTTTTTTACCCAGTGAACAGGGTACCAGTCCAAGCCATGAGCAGCCAGTTTTTCCAGGACAATGCTGTAGAAAATGGTGTCAAAAGCTTCACCAATGTCCAGGACAACTACATGGACACCTTTTCCCTCATCCACTAAGTAGGCCACTTTATCATAGCCGGAGATCAGATTGGCCAAGCAGGACTGGCCTTTCATAAATCTGCCCTTGGCTCAGCCTGATTTCCCAGTTGTCCTGTATGTGCCATGTGATGGCACTTAAGATNATCCAGCCTGTCCAGATCCCTTTGTAGAGCCTTCCTGCCCTTCAGCACATCAATACTTCTGCCCAGCTTGATGTCTCAATCCCCTCATCCAGATTATTGATTAAACTCGAGACAGTACTGATCCCTGGGGAACACCACTCATGAACAGCTGCAAGCTAGATGTAATTCCATTCACCACCGTGCTTTGGGTCCAGCCATCCAGCCAGGTTTTTTACCCAGTGAACAGGGTACCAGTCCAAGCCATGAGCAGCCAGTTTTTCCAGGAGAATACTGTAGAAAATGGTGTCAAAAGCTTCACCAAAGTCCAGGACAACTACATGGACACCTTTTCCCTCATCCACTAAGTAGGCCACTTTATCATAGCCGGAGATCAGATTGGCCAAGCAGGACTGGCCTTTCATAAATCTGCCCTTGGCTCAGCCTGATTTCCCAGTTGTCCTGTGTGTGCCATGTGATGGCACTCAAGATAATCTGCTCCATAACCTTCTCCAGTATCAAGGTCTGGCCTACCAGCCTCTAGTTCTCCACATCCTCCTTTCTTTCCTTTGCTTCAGAGCACCACATTTGGTAACCTTCAGTCAATTGGGACCTCCCCAGTGAGCCAGGACTGCTTGTAAATTATGGACAGTAGCTTGGTGGGCACTTTTACCAGCTCCCTCAGCACCCTTGGTGTATCCCATGCAGCCCCATAACCCTGTGTGTGTCTAAGTGTTGTTGCAGGTCACTGACCACTTCTCCTTGGATTATGGGGGCTTCATTCTGCTCCCCATCCCTGTCTTCCAGCTCAGGGCACTGGGTATGTCAAGAACAACTGGTCTTACTATTAAAGGCTGAGGCAAAAAAGGTATTAAGTACTTCAGTCCTTGCTTCATCCTTTGTCACTATGTCTTCCCCCCCCCAACCAATAAAGAATGGAGATTCTGCTTAGCCCTCCTGTTGCTGATGATGTATTTATAGAAACATTTTTTAATGTCTTTTATGGCAGTACACAGAGTAAGTCCTATTTGGGCTTTAGTCCTTCTAATTTTCTCCATGCATAATCTCACAGCATCCTTGTAATCCTCTATGCCTTCTTCCAAAGGTCATAAACTCTCTTTTTATCCCTAACTTCAAGTCAAATTCCATCTATTGTCACCATCATTAAGCTTCAGACAATCAAAACACTCCCTTAGATATGCTGGTACCCCACTGCCTCTCCTTCCTTGCCTATTCCTTCTGACCAGTGTCCTCAGACATGAGAACCCAGCTTTGATCCCAAGCCTGAGAAGAGGGCAGAGGGTGTTGGTGCCTGTTTGGCAAGACTCCCTTTTTGTTCTATAGTTTTGTTTCTTTATTATACCTTCCCCCCCGCTTTTTTTCTCTCTTTTGCTTGTTGTATTTCAGTCACAGATAGTTACGAAGGGAAGGTTTTGCTTTTTCATGAAGTAACTGTTCAGTCAAAGCCCAACTTTAAAAATACATTTTCTAAATATGCAGTCTTCACTGTTGTCCTCAGTAATTTGATTGGCAGAAATAAGAACTGCAAAAGCGGATCTTGTCAGTCATTCTTAAGTCTTCCTTAATATGGAAACAATCATCTGCCATTTCAACCAATTTTTGCAAGGGACACAGTGTGCTTAATAAGATACACACACTTGCAGTCTCAACTTCTATCCATTGTCTAGTAAAAATTTTTTTGTGGGGATTGCACAGGTGCACGGGCAAGATGTGAGATCCTTCCAAGTGGCACCTGAAAACCCATCCTGGCCTATATTCAATCACTTTCTGTAAATGCATTGCATATATGTGTATACTGTCCATCCTGCAGACACCTACTGGCACAGTTCTGAGTGTCAGTCTCATGAAAGCCAAAGGACAGGTGTGTGTTCATGTGCCAGGAAGGCACCATGTTGTACAGCACCTTGCAAGTGTGAGAAGTTGGAGGCTCCCATGTTTGCTCTGTAACAGATCACTTTGGCTCTATGGCACACGGTGGGCCTAATAAGGAAGAGATTATGCTATTTGCTATTTCCGGGGTCAGCTTTTTTCTTTAGGAAACACAGCAGCAGATTAGGGTTTATTCATACATGGTAAGCCACTTGCATACTGGGACATATACCCTATGTCATGCAGTCCCCACTCACTTCAGAAGCAGTGAGTATCTGTGGCATTGTCTGTACTGAGAGACACAGAGAAGCTCAGCAACTTTAAAAGAAGTCCAAGGAGACCTGATACTGAGGTCCCAAACTGTGTTTAGAGAATGGTTCTAGAAAAAGTGAAGCATTTATTTTTCATTAAAAGACCTCCTAAGGAAGAATTAAACTGGAAGTGTTCTATGGTAAATTTAGCTACAGTGTTTCTGGGACAGGATGTCCACAGAACAAGCATCCCTCATTTATCACCAGAACATCTCAATTCTGACCTGAAACACAAATGTGGAGCCAGGTGTAGTACTGTGTTTGTGGTCTGTTGCAAAAGCCAGTCCACAAGGGAATGTTCATTTAAGGTATACAAGTAAAAAAGCCACAGAGCTAAGTTCAGCTGCATTTGCCTTTGCTGGGAAAGGAAATAATTATTCTATTTGTTTTGCTTCCAAGATGGCAATAACAAATGTATTTCTCACCTCACTGAGAGGAAAAAATCACACCCAATATGGTAAAGGTGCACCCCCTTTTACTGAGCAATGTGACAACCTTGCAACTTGAACACAATTATTTTTTCCTTTTTTTTTTTAGCTGCTGCCTTCTGGTTTTTTTCTCTCTCATGTGGTTTATCCTCGAGAGATGCTTCATGCATGAACATCTTGGGTTGTTTCCTACAAAATAGCACAGCTCCTAAATAAAAGAAATGGGTAGAGCAGAAGTGAAGCTCGTTTCAAACATGCCTTTAGAGGATCTGATTTTACTGCAATCTGGAGGCAAGTATTTGGCCATGGAGGAAAAACATCTTAAAATGAGCCATGTTCCAGAGTGGGCAAATTGGTCACAAAATCACAGAATCACAGAGTATGCCAAACTGGAAGGGACCCACAAGGATCATTGAGTCCAACTCCTGGCCCTGCACAGGCCCATTCCCAACAGTCACCCGAACAGTCATGCCCATGAGTGTTGCCCGAATGCTTCTTGAACTCTGTCAGGCTTGGTGCTGTGACCACTTCCCTGGGGAGCCTGTTCCAGTGCCCAGCCACCCTCCTGGTGAAGCACCTTTTCCTAGTAAACTAAACATTCCCTGGAACAACTTCAGGCCATTCTCTTGGGTCCTGTCACTGGTCACCACAAAGGAGAGACCAGTGCCTGACCCTCCTCTTCCCCTCATGAGGAAGTTGTAGACTGCAACAAGGTCTCCCCTCAGTCTCCTCTTCTCCAGGATGAACAGACCGAATGACCTCAGCTGCTCCTCTTATGGTTTCCCCTCAAGGCCCTTCACCATCTCTGTTGCCCTCCTTTGGACACTCTCTAAGAGCTTTGTATCTTTCTTATACTGAGATGCCCAAAACTGCACACAATATTCAAGGTGAGGCCTCACCAGTGCAGAGCAGAGCGGGAAAATCCCCTCCCTCGACTGGCTGCTGATGTTTTGCCTGATGTCCCCCAGGACATGGTTGGCCCTCCTGGCTGCCAGGGCACTGCTGACTCATATTCAACTTGCCATTGACCAGGGCCCCCAGGTCCCTTTCCATGGCACTGCTTTCCAGCATCTCATTCCCCAGTTTGTACATACATCTGGGGTTGCCTGGTAACAGGTGCAGAATCCGGCACTTCCCTTTCTTGAACTTCATGTGGTCGGTGATTGCCCACTCCTCTAATCTGTCGAGGCCTCCCTGCCTTCGAGTCCCGCCTAGGGGCCTGCAGTAATTCTTTTCTTGGAGGATGTGAACTATGATTCTGCTGAGATTGCTGCTTTTGTTTGTTTGCTTTTGCAAGCGAACATGCTGCAGCTGAGATCACCTTTTCCAAAGCTTGGATGCACCTTCCGGAAAGTCAGGGACCAAATAAGCATTTTGATATTTGTGTCTTGAGACCAAGGGCTTTGGAAGGAAAACTGAAGCACAGCAGATGTTTGGACCAGGAATCCACCCAACACTGCTGCTTTTTGACCCACTACGTGACCATTTTGGGGACCCTCCATTTTTCATCCAATGGATGCTATGATACAAGTTTCTGGACGTGCAGTGTGGCTTCCCCTGACCAAAAACCCTTTGGCACAACTTCTGCACAAGTTCTCCCCACTCCCCCTCAGCTCCAGTGACAGCAACCTGTGTCCCCACACTACTTCTTGGCCTCAGTTCCCTTGCAGTAAGGTGATCCATGAAGTAAACATTAGACTGTGTTTTCTGGGCCAAGGATTCTGCTTCTCTTCGGGTTGTTGTTGCCTTCATCCAGCCTCCACAGCTGAGTGCAGTTTTTACTCTGATCACAGTGATGTTGGTGACGGAGAAAAAAACCCCCTGTCTCTCTAAGTAGAGATGCAGAGAAAAAAAGCTGTATTACACATAAGTTCTAAACCTTGTCTGACTGGACAAGGACTCCAAGGCACAGAGATGAGTTGTTGCTCCCTGCGGGTGGTGGGACTGCAGCTGAGGTGCAGGGAGGGGAGTGTGGCTCAGTTTGAGGCAGCAGGGGCCAACATACTGCCTGAGCAGCTATAGCGGGCACGTGGTGGGTGAGCTAAGGACATACTTTAAGCCTTAATTCTGAGTTTCCTAGGTTTTGTCAGTTTCAGCCAGATTCCTAATGTTATTTTAATGCAGTTGTTTTGTGTGTGAATAATATGCTTTCTATGCCAAACCACAAGCCCTGGAACTAATATCTCATAAAAATGCCTAGAGTCCAAAGCTAATAGCTGTAATTCAGCTGATCGAGTGATGCCTAAAAAGTTACAGATTAACGCTATTCCCCATGGGGAAGTAAAATTAAACTCAACTTCATATGGGGCTGGGTGCTATTTTGTACAGTGTCTGAGTCCAGACTGAGGGATGCAATTTACTGCAGATCCTGGGCACCCCATGGCAGGGCTAGGTGCCCTGTGGGCAGAGGTTGGTGTGTGTGTGAGGGATGTTCATAAATTTTCCCTTAAAAAAGCCCCCACCCATCCAGCGACACCCCACCCACTGTAGTGGGTCACTACAGCTCATCTTCACACAGCCCTGATGCTGTGGGCAGTGATTAAGAAGATGCCAAAAAGGGTGGAGGGATGGTCACTCACTCCCCAGTCTGCTGGTGCCTGGACAAGTGGCAGCTGCAGTGATATCAGGCCCTTGTGTCTGCCAGAATGGCACAGTGGGCACAGGAGACAGTGCTGGATCCAGCAATGGGGCAGGTTCTCCTTCACCTCCCAAAGGGTTTAGATGAGGCACAAGTGACCCACAGTGAGCAGACTGTGGGGAGACTGGCGACAGGGGCAAGCTGTCCCTTCATGCTCTTTTCAGGCAGGGAAGTCATGCCACAGGATGTCAGTGCAGCCTGTGAGAACGCCAAGCCTGCCGAAAGAAATTATTGTCTCCTCTTAAGAGCATGCAGGAAGACCTCTTTCCGAGAACATCTTATTTAGGAAACTTGCATCACAGCAGCAAAGCAGGATGCTTATTTGGGAATAAGAAAATTAGATATGGCCCCAAGTCAGTCAGTGCCTGCCTGTAGGCACCGTGCAAGAAAGCTTGAGGATACAACAGAGGCAGCCGCTGGCTCACAGTAACAAACGCAGAGCTGGATGGGCTGCAGGCCCAGACAGCTGGTGTTTGCTGCCTGTGTCCTCCAATACTTGCTGTGGAGTTGTAAGGTATTAGTTATTTTCCTGTTACAACACAAAGGGATTAGTTAGATTAGCTTCTGCAGAGGTGAGAAAGGAATGTGTCATGTAGAGTATTTATTTTGCTCTAATTGGATTCACACCCTCTTTCTGAATAAATCTCGTTTTACTCCAGCTCTTGTGGTTTCTTATGGCTGTGAATGCTGAGGAGCTCTTCCAGGGACGGGCAAGTGACTCTCAGTTTCAGTAGGGAAAGCAGAGATCATGCTGTGCTCACTGGAGGCAGGCAGCCTACAAACAGCATGGCTGAGGAAGCTCTCGTGGTCACACCCCAGATGATGCATCATGATCATGGACAACTTCTGGCAGCACTAGGTAAAAGCTGCTCTTTGACCAGGGCAATCTAAACTTTTCAGTCTTCCAGACACAACATCCACACCTGTTCTGGTAAGCTGCAGTATGCGCAACATTGTGACCTGGGGGCATGGCGATACTGCCTCTAAGAAAGCAGCATATGCTGGCCCCCCTTCAGCAGGGTGAGCTGTGCTGTCAGCAAATCTTCTCCTGCAGTTCATCATCCTTCTCTGGTTGGTGCAGAACACTGTAGGAAAATTATCTTTGCTGTTTTTCTTGGCCTGCTCACTCAGAAACATGGAAAGTACCTGCAGCAGGGGTGGCTTCTCATGTTCATCCTTTAAATTTCCAGAAACAAAATGAGCTCAGATGGAAAAGAAAGAGCATAATTTAAGAATCCTAGGTCTGGGTGGCTGCAAACTGCTAATTGATCTCTCTGTGTTAATCCCTCCAAACCAGTAAATGCTTTTCACTTCTGTGTCCTTTGCACCGTGGAAACTTTTGACGTCTCTGTACTGGCCACTGTGGTTTGAATCCCTGTGTCTGAGTCACATGGATATCAAAACCTCAGACCAGCTGGACTAAGCAATGCTCTCTTGATGAGCACAGCAGAAACCAGACATAAAATAAATCATTAAGTCAATGACATTTTGGGAGGATCAAAATTATGCCTGCATACACATTACAGAGTCAAGGCTTGATTTTGAAACTCTTCTACTTAGTTGTTCCTACAAGAGTACAAACAAATGCTACATCAGGAAGACAGATTTCTCCAGAGAGCACCTGCTCCTGCTGTTTCCAAAGATGTCCTGTATTTGCAGATGTCTTTTCTGGTACACCAACCTGTAACTTGTCTGAGAGAGTTTTGTTGGTCTTATTGGAATTTGACATAAAATTTCTCTTTTATTGCTCTTTTGGTCATGTTTCTCCCCATGAAAGATTATTATATTTTCTGTTGACTTTGATACGATATAACTGGACACTGAAGGATCAAATAAATCCATATGCTGGCTACATTTTCTATTTGAGGTGGGTATTGGAATGCTTTGATATACAGATTGCCATAGTTTTCAGTGGTACTTTTTGCCTTAATCATTTGCTCTTGCAGAACTCATTTTTTTTAGAACATTTAGAGCCCATGAGAGGTGCTAAATAAACATTACAAACTACTAAAAATACTATTGGCCAGATGCGAAGCGGTAAAATTAAATAACTTATCCAACATCACACAGGTAAGCAGAGCAACCACTTCTGCAGAAAAACCTGCAGATTTCCCTTTTTTATCTTTCTTTGCTATCCTCCCTCATTTACAGCACATCAGATCAGGCTTTTACATCCTCCCTCTCTAGAGCAGTATCCATCTAGAGCAGACAACCTAGAGTAGTATCCCCAAAAAAAAAAAAAAAAAAAAAAAAAAAAAAAAAAATCAGAAAAAACCCCCATGTGATAAATTTATTTAAAGCAACTTTTTAAATACGGACAATACAGTCTGTTTTTCCTTATCTTCACTTTTGGGTTGCCTGAGCCACCTTAGAAAATTTAGCCTGAATCAGACATGCAGAATTTTCCTAGCAGAGATTATTCCAATCTACAAAATGAAAATTAAGTAAAAGGAAAATAATCAAAAATATGATACAACCTGGACAATAGGAAACACTGTAATCCATGAATCTACTGAAGTTTGCCACTGTTTTGGTTACACAAAGCAGTGCTATACAGATTTTTAGGAAGGAAGCAAAACAGAGTATTATTTCTAAGAGAAATCAGTGGTGCAATTAGGAGAGCTGGCAGTAAAGGCATCACTTTTCCATCACAGTACCCACACAGCACAGTGGGAATGGCTCGGTAGTACAAGCGAGGATATGATGGGATTTCAGGGTCACTCAGTGAGGATGTTGGTAGGGGGAACCAAGAGGCTTCCCATCCCTCTCTTGCTGTCCTGCCAGGGGGAAGTGTAAATCACAACAGACTACTCTGCAGATTAAAACTAAAGATTTATGAATTACTCAATCCAGAACTTTATAAACGATATGACTTTTGGAAATGCAGAAAGACCCGCCTGCTGCATTCTCAGCAAGTTGAAAACAGAAGGACACTGTGCAAGCTGAGGGAAAACCCCAACAGTCTTCAGCACAAAATTCAGTTAAATCTCTGCCTTCAGCAGCTTCCAAATCATAGAAACCTTAGGAATACTGGAGGGCTGGGGCAAAGAGTCTTAAAAGGCCAGGGCAGAAAACAATGTTGTCTTCTTGCAGGAGAAACTATAAATAGTATTTAGCATCTTCAAGCAGGCAAGTTCATAAGTAAGGCTGCTTGATTATTGCTTCTTTGACAATTTAGTATTCAGGAGAGGGAAGAATTGCCATAGCAACATTCCCATCTTCTGACATGTATCATGCAGATCATGTAGTCAAGGCAGCACAGCACCCTCTCACACATGTGCTCTGTGAACTTTGTGCTCTGTGTTCCTGACAATATTAAATAGAGAACTATGTCTCATGATTGACACACTTGCCTATGTGTCTTTATGATTCCTTAAAAAAATATTCTCCCCTTCCCCCATCCTCCTCCTATGAACTGTTTTTCCTTTTCCATCCCACTGAAATGATGAGAACAGCTCCTGCCCCAGATCTGTAGATATATGTTCCTGACAGTAGTCCTACGCTATGCAAATGTGTAAACTGCAAAATGTAGAGGGCTTTAAAAAATTAAGTATACCCAGCAGAATCTAAATTCTGAGTGCTGAAAGGAACTAGAAACCTTCCAGAATATGCATAATTAATGCTCTATTAAACAAAGCCTTATGTATTTTCTTTTTTTTGTTTGTTTCAGTTTTTTGGTTTTGTTTGTTTTTTTTTTTATTTGAATTAGTCTCCAGACATACACATCAACCATAACTATGGCATGTGCCAGTATATATGTTGCCCTTTGTGGGAGCTGAGTTCACAAGCAGAGCAGAATATATGTTTGCATCCAAGGTCTAGCTAACCCTTGGGATGGCTTGGATTGTGTGGGCTTCCAGCCGTAGGAAAAGCACTGCATCATTATACAGGGCTAAGCTGTGGGCCAGCACAAATGGGATGCTGCAACACTGTGCAGCAAAACCATGTCTGTAACACTGACAGCAGTGGCAGCCAGGTACTTCACTTTACAAGTGTTCTTGATTTAATTGTATGACAGGTCCACTCAGTGGATCTCTTTCTAAGCTTACCACCTGGTCAGTATTGTGCCTCCTTTCAAAAACTTTGTAACACTACAAACAGTTGGAATATACTTTTGGTACTATATACATATACACATATACATATACATACATACATATATACATACACACAGACACATACACATATATGTCTCTAACTATGGCTATCCCACCAATGGCTCTGACATTAAAGGTACCACAATATACTGTCACATGCCTACATACTCCTTCCTCAGACCACATTCCTGCCCTCTCCATCACCCCTCTCCAATGTTTAAGGTCTCTGGTACCAGATAAGGTACCAAAGCTTTGTACAAAGCTTTTTTATCATACTCCAGGCAGGGCGAATATAATGTTCTGGTCAGAACTGCTTAATGGTTCAGCTGGGATTGCACCTCCAATGAGTTCCCGAGCTTCACCCATGTTTGAGTGCCCTCGCTGCCTTGGTGTACTCCACTGCTGCCTATTCCAAGAAATGATAAGTCAAGGAATTCCTTCCTTGTATCTTGTCCCATGGTAACTCTTGGCCAGACTACAAACAGGTAGTTGAAGTCCTCCGTTATCATAATTTGTGCAGCCTCTGTAAGTACAGTGTGCTTAACTCCCTCTTTCTAATCTATGACTAACAGCACTTCTGACAAGCCACCTCTAGACAGAATAGTTTTGCAGCCTAATACCAGTCACAGAAAAGGGGTGACCTCCCCCTCTTTTATCTCATTACATCTGCCAGGTGTAAACTTAGGGCCCAAATTGAAAATCATTATTAAATAAGAACAACTTATTTTACATAGCAATAGTGAAGATGATCACATGCAGACAGCTATCCAGGCACTGCTCTGTCTGCAAAATTAAATGTTCAGAAATGCAGTACTGCAGATCACTGCAGCCGCAAACTGTCCCTACTGCTATGGGTAGGATGGCCAGCAGCTCACCAGCCTTATTCCCGGGAAAAAAGTAGGAGCACGGGGTTGTCAGTTTGGAGTCATGGTGGAATTACCGCCCATGTCAAGAATGATACCTTTCACAGTGCCTGATTTCTTTTCATGTTAAGTAAGTAACTGCCATTTAACATCTGACTGTCATTATTTGTTTCTACAGAAGATCATGCTTGTATATGTGTGTGTATATATATATGTATGCATGTGTGTGCTGAACTTTCATCTACACACAAAGAGGGGACTATCTGCACATGAAAAAGCAAAGAGATATTATATCCTAGTACAGACTGTACTGTAGCAATCTCTATATTTAGAATGCACACTGTGGAGGTACTTCTCCAGCCTAATGGTAGATGTTTACTTTTTAATACTCAAGCTATATATAAAATGCTGAACTTGAACACCATAACTAGCTACAGTAAGAATTACATGAAAAAGATGCTATTTCATTTCTGTCTCATTTTACACAACTCAAAGGAACAGCAGATACCTTCTCCAGTGGGCCACGAAGTCTGTGGCCTACCTCTCAAATTTCCGTACTGGCATTTATTGTGTTGAGTTTCAAATCCCTTTACAGCTGTGGTCTGAACAACAAAGGGGCACTTAAGGGAATAAGACTACAACTTGCTCTTCTGGGTTACATTAAAATCCATTGATTTTCATCTATTATGTGAACAAAACAGAGTGCCTTTTTGATAAAAATAAAATTGCTCATTTTGGAGAATATACACTAAATATATTTGATGTTTGTGGTCTGCAAAATGGACAGTTCTGTTCTTCTTAGTTACTTAAATAATACCAGTAAGAGGAAGTCACTATGCTGAAAAGACCTATTTTCACTCTAAGCCCAAACCCCTTTCATTACATCATTAGAAGCACTATAGAAAGTGCCTCACCTGCCAGTCCACTTGCCCCCTCGTTCAATAAAGCTCCTGCAATCAAAAGTACCCCGTGCATGTGCTTTGAGCTCAGCATGTGCCCAAGGACTTTTCTCAACAGATGTCAACAGCTAGATCTTTTTACTTTCCAGGCTAGCTTCATTTTCCCTTTGTTCTTGCTTCAAAAAGAGGAGAGATAATCACCACTTAGAGAGTTGATCAGTCACACTTTCAGTTGCTTTCTTTTCCTGTGACTTTGGCAATGATCAGACCCCAGGTTTAATACTGCAGTCAGACACACTGAAAGCAATGGCACTTTTACAACACATACAAACATGTGGGGCTGAACAGAAGGGCCCATGTATAGAATAAAACTTGCAGGTTTCTTTCCTTCCCTGTAACACCTGTGACCCCAGTTTAAGCAGCTGGTTACAGTGGCACATGGAGCTTTGAACCACAGGAGCAGAGCAGCTGGGATACCCTAGTGGAGATGACCTAGTCTACTAATATGCACTATGCATTGATTAGGAGCTTTTTTTGCTGCTGCAGATGGAACATACCTGTCACCAACATTTGACCCTATTCACATGAAACAGGAGCACTAAAAGACAGGATTAATAGCATAACTTCTCCAAGGCTGCATTCAGAGACGACCTCACCTACACATCTCCTATTTCTTGCTCCTTTACTCCCAGGGTAGGAACATCAAACACACCTCGGTGATGTTAACCTTGGGATGATGGTCCTCAGGACTATACATCCACTCAAACTTCAGATTATAAATCTTTTCAGTGTTCAGTCTAACGATATCCAAGTCTTCAAAGGCTACTGAAGTGTGTATCGGAGCAGAATGACCAATCTTTACAGAAAATAAAAGGCGAAGAATAAATTTGTGTTAGGATTTCAAATAAATCCAAAAAGAAATATGAACCAAGAAGTGCCTGCCTTATATGCTGTCAGCACAAACTACCACCTGGGAGCTTGCAGAATGGTTTGCCATTTGTCAGTCTGCTCACAATATCCAAGTGTCTTTGATGTGCCCTGGTGGTAATTTAGTTAATATTACTCCTGTGGTCAGAGAAGCAAAGAATCAACTTAAAATTAGGGAAAATATTTGTCATTTTCCATTAAAATAAAGCAATGGTTGCTACAGAAAGACAGCAAACTACGGTTTTATCCCACACAAGTTAAATCACAGACTAAAATAATTTAATTTCGAAATTGTGGCATAAGTTTGCAAATTATGGCAACCTCTTTGTAACAGAATGATATAGGAACCATGCATACATGTTTTGGGACAGCTACATGCCGACAGAAAGTACGGATGAGATTTCTAAGGGATACATACTGAAATTCATGACAACTGGGTGGCTAGACTTTCTAACCAGTCTTAAAAAAAATCCGTTCCCCCTCCTTTTTGCATTCTATTACTAAGTCAAGACAATATTATTAAGACTGTAAAGTTGGGCACTGGAGAGTGAGGTAATGTCAGCATTTGGGCCGCCTGTTCAACCTTAATATGGCCCCTTTTGAGTATGAATTATGACATTGCCTTTAATTAGATGATCACACAATATTTTTTCCTGTGCCTCATTCATGACAGATCGTGCTCACAGAATGATGAAACTGTATTTTGTCTTTTCCTTGTGGTTCAAGGTGTGGCAGCTTGCCTTATTTTACTGCACGCTATGCTCTTCACTGACAACAAAACTAATGATTCCTTTGCACAGTTTTCTACATGGTTTATCATTACAGCTATGACATAACAAACATTACTAATTTAATTTAATTACTCGAGGGAAAAGCTAGAGTTTCTTCACTTAGTTTATCCATCTAAAACCTATTCTTATTGCTCAGGTTTTCATCAAAGCTTTGCTTCCCTCATATTTGATCTGGGCAGCTTTATTTGCATCAGCTTTGGGGAGGTATGAACAGCACATGGGAAGCAAAGTTGGGGTCCTCAGTTTGGTGTGTGTGTTGGGTGGTCAAGCATGGAGAGAGTCAACAGATCAGGGATGGTAGGGAAAATCCTATTCAGTGACAAGACAGATCATTCCCAAAGTTGGTAAACACTCTGGAGAATTACCTGTGCAATACAGGGAAATGCAGGCTTATTTTTTTTCCCTAAAATTTGGACAAAGATGAACAGATACTCCCTGTAAGTTCAGAAATGCTACTAACATAAATGCTGTCCTTATTCCAAAGACTCAGTTCCCCAGCAAAAGTAGAGAAAAGTCTTCCAGACTTTTTTTTTATTTCATAGACTTGCACTTGGAAATAAATTACTTGTTCTGACAAAAAGTTTTCCACCAAAAAAATAGCTCCCCCAGGAGAAATACCTTTCAGGGACAATTTCAGCCAAGATGGTTGAAATTTGGCAAGTTTACAAGTGACTTTTACTTTAGTCATCATTCATCCATCATTTTTCTTAAGAATGATGAATTGTGTAATCCTAAAGGGAATGAACACAGTCTAGAAGAGTGCTCTCTGGGTGTACAAGCCCCCAAGTTATTTATATCATGGTTCAGGCAACAGAGACTGGATTTAATGCTTTAAAATGTTTTTGACTTTAAGCTTAAAGCTCATAGGAGGTGGAGAACTTTTTGAGATTTTAGAAGACAAATTGTATTTGAACCTTCTTGGAATACTATACATTTCCTTAAACCAAATGAAACCCATCACATTTTGTGTTGCATATATTGCCTTTGGCTAACATCAGGGACTTAACTGAGCTTGGTACTCTATTTTTTGAGGTGCTGAGTGTTCACAAATTCACAGATATGAGGGATAACAACTTTAAGAGTCCCTGTGCTGTACCTCTGAAAGGGAGCCTTCTTTCACTTGGACATCTACCTATAGATTCATCTATGCAATTCTGATCTCTGATACTTGTTCTCTTTATATTCTTATGGCAATTCCAATATTGTATAAAATGACATGGTATTAGAAGAAAAATCTATCTTGAGAAGGTGAAAAACTTGCTGAGAAAGAGGAATCTTTCCATAAATGCCAGTTTTTCAGGGCTCAGACATTCAGTATTCAGTGGTGCAATATGTACAGCAGACATGATCAGAGTGTGCTCTAGCAGAATGTGTACAGCTGTGTGGCATTTTGGCACTTCTGATTTTTATTTAACACATTCTTTCCACTAGAATGAATTCTTGAATTCTGTGAAGGAAACAATTCCCTTGAAATAAAATTCAAAAAATAAAAATGTCCCAGATTAACAGCAGAACATAGGTTATGCAAATATGACAAAAAAGCCAACAGTGTTTGTGCCTTGGGCTTCCCATCCTAAGCTGCAGTTACTACTGCTGGAAAGTACAGCCAGATCCCCTAGCACATTCATTGTCCGCCACTACTTTCATGTGCTACCACAGCTTTCAGAGGCAGTGACTTTAAACAGTTCCTAGCTCACTAAACATGACTGAATCCATGACTTCTTTCCTTCTTGAGTTATAAAAGCCTGTTGCAAATACCAGACATCTTACCACCTCTGACCAATTATCTGTGGACTGAGCAATCATGCTGCAGTATTACTGTGCATATGTAATGCACAGCTCAGGAACAGCAGAACATATATCCCTAATGCAAGATCACATGGCTACAGCAAATTTGCTCCCAAATTCTGCTGGTTTTATGTGTCCCGTCCTCTCCCTCTGTGGGACCATCAGAGCAGCTCCATTCTTATCTGGCCCCTTATTTCCATGAACTTTCTAGTAACTTGCTTAGCTTTGAAATCTCTGCAACTTTGATCAACAAGTTAAAAATTATCAAGAGGACAGACAGACAAAATTATCACAGAAGTCTTATTTTTGAAGGAAACAAATCAAAAAGCACATTGTTGAACTTAATGCTGTTTCCTATGATAGTTTGTAAATAAATACATTTAAAAAATACTGTGGACACATGTAATGAGTTGCATGAGATCAGTCTTCCCCAGAGCTATTGAAGAGCAGAAACAAGGTTGAATCAGATTAAAACTCTGCAAAAATCCTATTACTAAAAATAACACATTAACATTATCCATATTGGAAGTGCTCTGCATGTGTTAAAATAAATATATCTAAATACACTGAAGAACAAATATGTGATATGAATACTGATATTTGGATCTTAAAGCTACTTTTTTTATAAATAACATCTTGCTGAAAATTATTCTATTCACTTTTAGTTCTACTTCAATTTTTTGTGCCTTCTAGAATTCCTTCTTGATTGTCTAATAATTAAGCAGAATCATGTCAAATTTAAACAAATTTTGCAACTGAATTCCTAAATCAAACAGGCATATGTTTAACTTTAAACATTTGCTTACATGCCTTTCTGAAGTAAGGCTTAAATGCTCTCTCTGGTACAACACTAACATCTATTGAGAACTTACAACCTGAAAATGCAGAATCAGGTGCTGTACTGGGATAGTAAGAAAAATCCTTATGTAGAAATAATATAATCTACAGTTGACACTAGAAAACCTGAAAACGTATCATTCAAATGCCATCAATCCATCTAGAATTTCAAGAATCAGCATGGAGAAACAGAAATGCAAGGATAATTTGTTCTTTATTTAGGCCTATTTAAGAAGATATTCTAACACGGCAAATAAGATTTTACTGGACTGATAAAATTATTAACATCACAAATTTAAGGCAGCTGTTACATATCATTACATTAATATTTCAGTCAAACCGAACTGTTCTTTAGATACATTCATGCAATTAACTTCTATGCTGTACTTTGAAATACATAGAATTGTTTTGTTTCCCTGCATCAGACCTATCTGATTAAGCTTTTCTCAAACAATACAGAGAACAGACTCATTGTTCTTCTCAGCAGAAGTAAAGAGATCGAATGACTTAATGATTTAATGACTTATTTGATTCAAGAAATGCACATTGAGAATGCCATGGAGATAAATATACATCTTATATGTGTATGTCACATGCAAGCATGGAGAAATAGGAATGAAGGTTGAAACGATATTATTGTTTTTAGCTAAAATCATTTTTCCTCCATATAAAACCCAAAAATATCCTTGCACTGAGCAGAGGGCTCATTAAACTTCCTTCTTTCCATAGATTCCTCTCTATGCTGACCTCTGTTGGGGATGAGAAATCTTCCATGGAGCCATAAACCATCGTCTATGTTGCCTCTTGTTGTTCACTCCAATTTTGGCTTTTCTTTTCCTTCTTCAATACCTTAAAACATACGGAGAACAGTGTTTAAAAATCTCTCAATGAATAAAAATGAAGGATTTCCTTAGAGAGGTTCTTTAAATGCATTAGTCTTTCTTTTCCCTGTGTTGATGTTGTTTCTCCTGTACTTGCTCATATGTTCTTGCATGTGTTATTTCACCTGCTGTGAACAGAAAGAGAATCTGCACACCTGATGGCAGTGGTTGTCCAGTAACAAACTGCACAACCCTCCCTCCGTTCCCCTCTCCCTGCCTCCCATTCTCAAATCAATCAGCCTAACCCCCTGCCGCAGGCTCAGCTTTTGACGGCTGCAGGGTTCTGGGAACACTTAGTTCCCTCACCTCCTCAGCTTACCTACATGCAAATTAAAGTAGATGCTACTACAGCTGAAGCTAAGCAGCTAGCTTTATTTGAAGGAAAGTTTTAACAGTCATGTTTCAGAATTCAGTAATTTTAAGCCGCACTCCATTTCAACATTGTTTTTTTAAATATTTGCGAGTACATCTCCTTTTTTTTGAGAGTTCAAGAGAACAATTACCGCTGAGAGGGTGCCTCTCTCTTCTTGTAATAGCCATGACTTTCAGTAATATCAAGAGAGCTGAGTGTAGGGCTCCTTAAAGAATTTAACCTAGCTGCAGGATTTCTCTCTTTGCTATGCTGAGCAAAGTCTGGGCTGGGCAGAAGATTGTGTTTTTTCTGGCAATGAAAGCATTCAGCTATTTCATATGCCTGTTCCTGGACAATGAATTACTATTGGTATCTGACAAAAGTATTGTTCTTCTGACTAAGCCCTCTCTGCCAGACATCTCAAATACAAATATTTCTTTTGGAGGTTTTCAGGCCTGCTGCATGCTGGAAAAGAACGACTTCTGAGGACTGAAAGCAAAAAAGGAGCAATGTTTGAGAATGCTGAGAGGAAAATTCAGTCACAAGCAAGATCACCTGCTAATGCAATATACGCACAGGTGGTAAGAACAACAAAAATCACTTTAAAACCATAGATAATTAATTCCAATACAGGAAACAATAAGACCCATCTGCAGTTAGAAAGCAAACAGCAGAGCTGCCTCGCTGAAAGAAACAACATGGAAACAACTGGGTCTGCATGTTGCCAGCAGCCCAAATATAATGGCCCTGGGTGTTGCTGGCAAAGTAATGTAATGGGAGAGCCACTGTTGAAGGTTTAACAACCAAAACAAGAGGCAGGGACCAAAAGATTACAGTGGGTTTACAAGGCTGCTCCAGAGCCAATCTTGAGTCTTCTGCTTTCTGCTGGAAGGAACTTTCCCAACGGTTTTAAAAGCTGTTTTATTTGCTTTTTTGAAAACGCCTCTTTCCTTTCTTCTGAAGCACTCTACTGCAGATGCATCACATACTTTGGCAGGAATGCAGATACCCTCAAAACTGTGGACAGACACTGGCTTGTACAAAGGGCAAATTTTTCCTTCCCTACCATGTTTGTGGTTTAACTTGGAAAAACGAACTGCAAATCATTTTGTCAGTAGTGAGGTTTTATTTAATGCATCTCCAGAGGAAAATAAAAAAACTCCAAACCCAAAACAACCCCTTCTCACCCCAGAAATCTTCTCATAGCAGACTGTTTTGATTTGCAGGCTTACTGCTCAAAAGCCTCTTTTAAATGTACAGTTTTCAAATGATGTTTTCCCAAGTCTCACACGGTGACAGGCTGGCATCATTTTACATCTGCTGTTGGTGGTGTGCCTGCCACACACTTCAGGTGAGGTTCATGCAAAGTGTTTCAAGCACAGCAAAACAGCAGGTGACTCATGGCATTTTCCGTTTTGCAAGTGTTTGAGCCTCAAAGGACTCTGGATCAATATTCTTTATCCCAAAGAAGGAATGAGGGAGAGGACAATAAGGCCATGGTGAACCTTGAAAGAGGCTGGAAGAATGACCCAATTGACGTTAGCTCCTCTAGGGTGGTGGGCCACAAGAACGAGGGATTTTGCATACTTTGGAATAGTGCAGGAGATTTTCCAACATCTACTTATTCATGGACTTGCTAAAAACATGTGATTCTTTACCACATTATTATTCTTCGTACAGGACTTAGGTCAAGTGAAATTATTCCTTGCAGCTGCGTTTTTTAGAAACATCTTTTCCAAATTAACTTACAGAAGTTAGATAAATGTGAATGTGACATCAAACTGTGGACTGAACACCAGTCTTGAAGACTGTGACCATTAGAATAGCTGGTTCTACAGCAAATAGAGAAAGACACTTTACACCTGGGTGCTAATATGAACAAATGGCAAGTAAAACTGCTGTGAGCTTCTGCCATTAGATTCTACCTCGTACTGACGGAGTTGCTAAATGAGATTTGTATGTGCAATCAACTACCATGTGAATTTATTTCACTCTAGTTGTGATTTGTCAGACCAGCGATTATGAATGTTGTTTGCTTATTTCAGGCACTTTGATAAATGAGAAACATCTTTCACAGATTAAAGGAACCTACTTCTAGTCCTGTGTTTTGTCTTCTTTTCCCTTTTCCTTTCCTCAGCAACCGGTGGCCTAGGCAAGATGATGGAGAGTCTGCACAGTTAAGTTTACCCTGCACTAAGGTGATCTTTCATTCCTATTATTTTACAAGAACATGTTCATTTTCCCTGAGTAAAATTATAGGCAGAAAACACCTTCTACCTGAAAATACCAAAAAAGTATATTTTTATTTCTAAGTCTAAGCTTGCCATTAATGGCATTCACACAGAATGATACTTTATTCTAGTTGCATTTAATGGGTTCATCAGCTAGTAAGTGGGTTGTAAACCTCCCAGGTAATTGCCAAGAGCTCTTAAATTAGTATTGTAAGTTATAAAAAAGAATACATATTCATAGTTCATCAGGCTTTCCAGCAGTCATTCTGTTCATCTGGCTGCTTTCAAGGGCAAGCAACTAAGATGTTTCAGCGGAACTTTGGTCATTCTCCTTTGTTTTAGCCAGCTTAACACCTTCTAGACTTTCAGAGAAACACCCTCAAGTCCTGATGGTGTACTTCATGAGATAATATTCCTAAAACAATACTCACATTTTTGTGTATCCCAGATGTAGTTGTTCAGGACCTCTCCCACCAAGTAGAATATGTTAATAACTACAGTTACAGCTGCAAAAAAGATTATTTTGACACCTGGGCTGAGGTGCTCAAGAAGCGGGTACACCCACACTCCTGTAACATGGTGAATCCAGCACACCCTGAAACAAAACAAAAATAACAAGCACAGAATCTTTTAGCCCTGTTTTTCAAAAGCAGCTTGGCCTATAAGCTTAGCTACTGTAACCCAGATAGCAACTACTTGAAAGGCCTGCAAGTTGCAACTGAACTGGAGCAGTCTAGATGACATCCACGGAGAACAGCCATCACAAATGATGAAACTATGACCCCCACATTCTTGCCACTTTGCTTTAAATTTATTATGAGCAGTTGGCCAGTTTTTATTTCTGATGTAGGCAGGTATTTCCTTGCTGCATTTATATTTCCAAGGAAATCTCTGTTTCGAGCCAAAGCTGGAAACTGCAGCAGCCTCTGATCCAAGCAGGTTCTTTATCCTAAGAACATTCAGGGTTCTACAAGCTCTCCTACACAGATCAACACTCTTTACCTTCTGCAGCAGCCTATTTTCATTTCACACACACTTATATGTTTTTGATGGTTCTCCTCACTACACATGGCAAATCTATCAGTTTTTGGACTTGCCAGAAATATATGGTTCAGCTTCTCTTTGAGAGAATAATTTCTTCAGGGATGATGGTTTGGATTGCTCCTCTTTCAGTTGCCTGGTACCATTTGGAATCTAATAATTTTTCTCTAGGTAGGATAAACATTTATTTTAAAAAAACAAAACCCACCTCAAAAGTGGTGCCCAGCTCCAGAATCAATTACTTTACAGTAAAGAAAAAGTATTGATGGTGGTTTGCCAGTGACACAGAGATTTTTAGCATTCAGCTACACGGAATATTGTTGGTACACTAACCCAACAGACACTGTCAGCTTCACTGCAGTGCAGCCTGAAGAAGCACTTCAGGTATGTGGTTTTGCTGTGTGTGAGTGTAGTGAACACCTGTACCCTCTGATGTAATAGCTTTTGTGTTGAGATCTGACATGGTGAATGATGAAGTCAGAGGGAACAGAGCGAGTCCATAAGTTCCAGTAGGCAGAAGTTAAGAAAAACAAATACTGGCAAACAACTGAGCAACATCACAGAAGCTAACTGGGTAAAGTGCTCAGTGGAGACAGGCTGGGGCTCTGCTGGGCTCTCTTCAGGAATGTAAATCTCTTCCTTTCTGACCTGGAAATTTGAGAAAGAAGCTCACAGTGAAGCACAGCTGGAGCAGCTGCAATCCCCATAACAGAAGGGGATTTCCATGTCCATATGATTTGCTTCACTTGCTGGTATTTCTATTTGTTTAAGAAAGATTTTTGATTGCTAGATCAGCAGTCATAGGCTCCTAAAGGGCAGAAACACAGAAGTCCACTCAAAACTGAAATAAAATTCTGTTACACAGAGAGTACAGAATCCCTGTTTAAGGATTCTCCATCACCCTTGAAATGTACATGTTTGTCATAGCTTCCCTCCTCCTTGGAAAAGCTTTTATTACAGCCAAATCCTTAACAGCTGGACACTTCACACAGGAAATTACATGTGTCAGAAAATTAATTTGCATGATGTAAATGCAGGTTAAAATCCCTTTCTCCAAATCAGTTCACATATGGAAAATTATCTCTGTACTTTACAGTTATTTTCCCCAATATTCTTCTGTGACAGAATTAACCCAACAAGATTAAGGTTATCTACGAAAAAATAAAGGGTTCCTGTGTAACTCATGGTAACAGGGGACACCATGTTCCTTTTGATCAAAGACAAGGATGACACAGTTGGGTAGAGGGCAATGGGATGTCCCCTGCTACGAGGCTCGCTTAGCGCGGAATGTCTATTATCGCCTAACAGTTTTCAGTTTCATTTGCTTTTGTTTTATGATCATTCTGTGAAAAACAAGCTCCAAGGGCAAAGACTGAAAAAGAGCCAGTCTTGTTTTTCACTTATTTTTCCTGCTGTGATGAAACTGCCCAGCACTGTAAAGCACCTTTACAGAGAGACTTTTCAACTGACTTTCTACATTGCACCTATGTAGCCAACTTCACAAACCAAGTAGAAGTTGCATTTGCTAGAATGCATTTATGCTCAAAAGAAGAAATACTTTTTCAATCCAACCAATGAGTCACTGATGAGCTCCTGAATGTCAGCAATCTCTGGTTAGTTCAGAGCTTTTGAGTACAGCTCATGCACTCTGCTCCCTGCTGCCCAGCACAGAAACCCCTTCCCTGCATGGTGACAATGCTCATGAGTACGTGCTGCTATTGTATGCCTGTCCCTGGTGCAGTCACACTGTAGGAACTCCTGCTTTGAGCACAAGAGGTACCAAGCATCACTCTGGAGACAGCAGTCAAGCCACCTGATCTTTCCTGAAATGAACTGCACCATGTCGCTCGCTGCACTGGGATGGAGTAATATTACCTTCTCTCCACTGAGTAGTGACACACTGACTACTCCTGCATTGTCTATACTACAAATGGGAGCAGCAAAGGGACGACTGCTGCCATGGAAACCTCACCTGATGACCTTTCTTAGTTCCTGGCAGAATACAAGCCATCTCAAGGCTGCACAATGAAGGGCTGATCAACCATTTGCATGAAGTTTCCACACAAGATTGCCGATTACTAATGCAAACGAATGCCTTCACTGTTGCAATTCTAGTAGTCATTATTCCTGTCTAACCTCATTATTAGTTAAGCACAGTGAAGCATGCATTAAGATTTACTTCCGAGTGCAAATCTAGATCCAATTGAAGACCTTGTTATTGAACGCATATAAAAAATGGACCGTTTAGAAAAAAATAAACTGAGGAGCAAAAGTTTAAGCTAAAACTGGACTGGCTACTTTTGAGAAGATAAAATTAACTTGAACCTCCCTGTGATTTGGTACTGTAGCAGCCCATGTAGACATAACCATGTGTTTCCAAAGATGAACATGTTACAGGTCATCAAGCTTATTCACACATTTGTTAGAAACAGTAAAAATAGAAGGAATGGAAATATTCAAACATTGTATTCAAATTAAAATGCCTGTTAAAAAAAAGTGGTGGTTTTCAGAAATTCCCAATCAGTTGGTGTTGAAATCAGAAAAAGCTATTTGGAAATACACAAAATTGCTTCTTTTTAACAAATCTGTCAAAAAATGTGACTTTGTAGCTGGTTTTCACTTACTATACAGCAAGATGTTGTATATCTCTCCTATCAAAGTAATCAGGAGAAAATTAAAGCTATGCAGAGAAGATTCATATACATTTATTCTTTGGCTATAGCTCTTTGGTTAATGAAGAAAACTAAGTACAAAAAATTGTTGGAACCTTGTGGTCTTGGTGTACTCTACCTGTCACTTTAAGAAATGAAGCTGTTACAACAGCAAGTGTAAGCCCTTACTCCTGGTAGAATCAAGCTCACCCTGTGGATATAAAGGCAGATAACCATGACACCCCATCGATTTTGCAATAGGACACATCTTGCAGAATATGGTTGCCCCTTCATGATGGCTGCTCTCAGACGTCACAGCTCAGCAGCACTTTGTGGTCTGGACTGCGAGAGAATCTCCAACCATTTCTTGCCCAAGCTGAGTTCTTCATCATAGTCTGCATTCATCAACAATCAGTACTATGTGTGCTGCAAACAAGGACTATCAGATAAGGGGCTGTGTAACTTTTCAAGAGCAACTGATGAGAGGACACAGAATAATAATGCATGACATAAAATGTCTGAAGAGCTGCCAATTCTCTCCCTTGTAACAGAAGAGTCCCCTCAACAGAACTCAGAGGAAACTCAGAGAAATTCAAATCTGATAATGGAAGTAGCTCTCTGAATAATACCTGGAGTGCTCTGGAATAATATCTCTGGAATGCTCTAACCTGTCTTTCAGTGACACATCACTGAAATAAAGATGTTCAAAACAGTTTTGAAATATACAAGTGTGTAAGTCTACTTAGTCCACTCCTCTAGGCCACAGCATGCAACTCTAGCAAGTCTCAGAAGTCTGGAGACTGTACAGTAATAATAACATGTACAGCTATGGCTAGAGTTGAAAGAGCATCAAGACTAAAGGATCCGAGCATCTACTTTTATCATAAGTTTTAGAGGAACAACCTTCCCTTGCAGGCTTGTTGTTTCATAATGGCCTGCTAAAATCTCCTGAAGCATCTGACATTACCTATAGCTGGAGCCTGGATACATGACTACTCTGATTTACTAAGGCAGTTCCTTTCTGGTTACTTCTTTCAGCAGCAAATCCTTTTCCAGATCTTCAGTGCTCTTCATATTTCCAGTGACTGGCACAAAGGAAGGCTGAATCTTTGGACCCAGACAAATCCTAGACCAGTTCCCATTGTGGCTACTCTTTAGTAAAACAACAGAATATGGGCATTTTCTACGCCTTTATTTCATGATCTTTTCTAGCATAATTCTTTTCCTTCTCCACAAAAAGTGAAAACTTTACCCAGAGCTATTAAACTGTGGAATGTCTTCCAAAGGAGTTGATGGGCTTACAGCAGCTGAGTCACTCAGATCTTGAACAAACAAATCATTTGTGGTTACAGAGTAGGACCAATCTTGTGCTTTCGGGGACAGAAGCACAATGACCCACACCAAATTTGTTCTGCTTTTGGTTTCTAATACTGATTAATGTGAGGCACATTTTCGTAAACCCCCACAAAAACACAGGCCATCTTGTTCTGCATCTAATCAGAATCCTTAAGATCTCAGCCAAATTAAGATGCTCGGCTTATTGTAACAACAGCCAGCCAAGCCTAAATCACGTCCACCATGGATGTACACAGTTTAAAAATTTCAAAGACTAAAAAATAAGTTCAATATACAGTCATCATTTAGGAAATAACAACAATCATCCTCTCTTCTTCCATTTTCTTAACGATGAATTCTTCTCCATTGATCTGAGTGGCGTTGAACAATACATGGGTCATACAGCTGTGCTACTGCTTTGGAGTGGCTTATTGCAGTCAGAAGAAGACAAGCCCTGGAAAACTGCAGTTGCAAATAATGTCACATGAGAAACATACTCGGCATGACATGGTGCTGGCATGCTCTGGGAAGAACAAAGCTTAGCAGAAATTTGTGTTTATGTGCAGGTAGCTAGAATGACAGAAACTTAGCAAATTCACTGCAAAGTGTTGTCATCTCTGGAAGTCATCTATTTTGATAAATAATTTTTCATTTTAAATATAGTAATGGTTGCTATGCCTTCTTGAGGTATATTTTAAGGAGCTACACAAATGAGAACATATTACCCATGCATGTCATCTGTGATTGTACTGTTGCTTTGACTGAAATATTTGAGGATGTGGAGGTGGAAAGGAGCCAGAAAGTAACAGTCCATAACAGCTATATCAGACCTAACAGGTCCATACAGCTTTTTCTCACTGAAGAAAGCACTTCTGTACTCCCACCCTCCTTCTGGGTCAGCTACAGAGGACACTAATCTTCTCCTGGCCTATTTCTGCTGCTTCTGTTTCTTCCTACTCCTTCCTGTTCTGGGCAAGCTCTGGCTCCAACTCTTTTCTCCTCCTCTGCATTGTCTCATCTATCACCCACCTCTGCATCAGCCTTCCACTCTGATTTCAAAGTCTGTCTCTCCCTCTCCCAGCATTCCCCATTTACCTGCATGATCTCAACTTTGAAGCCACTGACCTGTGAGCTGCACATTTCCTTACCCATTTCTCATTTTACCCATAATTCTAGTTCATCACTTTACTTGGCTCCAGGACTTTTTATTGTTTTTTTCTCTAATCATTGATTCTCTAATCTCTATTGAACTTCTGTTCTCAGTGCTCACTTCCAAAAGCACGCATGATCCTCTCCCTACACGCAGATCCTCAGCACACCCTAGCAAAGCCATGTTGTGTCTCTCCTGCACTCTCGGCACCAGCAACCTCAAAAACCCACTGGTTTCTCAATCCTGCACTTATCAATATGACTGTCAATTCTCACCAGCTTCACACTCTAACTCTCCTCCCCTCTCTTCTGAATGTCAAGGTTTGTCCTAGCAGTCTGCGCCAACATCTGCTCTTTCTGATCTTCCTCTCCTTCTATGGAGAATCACTAGTGGAAACCCTAGAGCAAGGCTGGCAGAATCAAATTCATTCCAAATCCTCAGTGTACATTCCTTACTTAAATTTGTTCAAGAAGAACTCAGCAAATTACCTCATCTAAATCTTCTCCCTCAGAAAACGTACAGATCTCTCCTGAAGTCACTTCAAGAGAAACTTTATTTTCAAATGAAAGTTTAAAAGATCTTTAAATAGATTTATCAAAGAATGAAAGAATGAATCAAGTCCAAGCTTGGCACATGTGGAGGCAGATCCTAGGGGATTTGTGTTAGCAATAAGAGAGCAGAAAAAATCTTTTGCTCCCAAACATGTAGCTCAGCAGAACTAGAGCAGCGGAGTCAGGATCTTAGGGTTTGTTTTTTTGACATCCTAAAGTGCTCAAAAGCAGAGGGAAAAAGAAAACCATTTTAAATAAACGTATTTGTCTCAGTTTATTTTAGGGACATATTGGGCTCTGATATTAGTTACCGTGAGGTCATTCTTGCTACAAGGAGCAATACATTTCTGGCTCTTTTCTGTTCCTTGACAACCACTCCATACACCCATTGGCAGTATTTTCTGGTAGTATTGGCAAGCGCTTCGGTTTTCTTAGCACTGTCTAGATTTAACAATTCAATACAAGCTGTGACCTTTTCAAGCCGTACTAAATAAAGCCAATAGGCCTTTCCCATCTTGTCCCATGGCCTTGATCCTGAAAGTCCATGTATGGTCTGCAACAGGCAATGCATGTCTGTGAATGCACAGCCTGGGCACAGCTCCTTAAGAGCATGGGAGGGCTCCCTCTCACAGAGAGTGCATGAGCCAAGTGTGCCTACTCAAATACTCTCTGACTGCGAAAAAATAGAAAGAAAAACAGGAAAAGGTTTTACTCTTCATGAAAGGATGTTTCTCAGATAACAAGTCTCTGAATCATGCTCAGGAGATACTAAGTTGTTTAGCTATCTTCTTCCAGTTTCAGTGATTCTATTAAGAATTGTTTGCCTGTTTTCTTGTCTACCAAATATATATAAAAAAGCTTGCTATTCCAGTGTCTTTTTCATACAAGAAAAACATGAAATAACAAGCTCTGCTCTACTTGGAGTTGAAAAAAATGCATTTACAGAATCAACCCAAAACAATATCCTGCTCTATGTTCCTTTACAGTACAAAGTGCAACACGATACATAGAATGTAGCATGGTAAGAAGGTTTCAGCTGAGGCATCACTCTGGAGACAGCAGTCAGAAAAAAACATAGAGAATATCTGATTAGCAACTGTCTTTACTGTTTGCTGAGAGCTGCAGTGAAAACACTTCTGCTGAGGGAAAAATGATATAGAGGGAAAAAGACAAAATCTCAAGTGGCAGATCCCTAACTTCTGGTTAAAACAACATAAACCTAGAACTAAGCCCCAGGAGAGGACCCATGGATAACCATAGGTACAAAGGAAGGAAGTTCCACCAGGCTCTATGTAACTATGTCATTTGCAGGTGTAGTCTCATTTTAATACACTGTGCTAACCTTGAGGGTTCTGCCAACAAGGGAATCAAATCTGAATTAAGCAATTCCAAGCCCTCTGAGTGATTAAGGTCTCTACTTCAATGTGGTCACTTGGCAGCAGAAAGACAGTGGACCACAGCTGTGAAAGGCAGGAACACCCTGAGTGAGAGGGATAAAAACTCCCTCACTTTTCATACTTTCTGGTAGATTTTTCCAACCTGTTCAGGTTCATATAATAAAGCCAAGATTTGGCTTGCAGATAGAAGATAGAGTCTTCTGCACCTGCAGGCTGAATTCACACAGAACTTGGCACAGATGGCACAGTGTAGCTTGTGTCTGCCTCCACTCTCCCCCAAATACCTCCTTTTTTAACAGCAGAAGGAGAAATGGGTTGTACTTGAAGAATTTAGCAGGATAACCTTTAGGTTGAATAAGCAATTGTCTCCAGCCATTTCACAACTTGGAAAAAGATGAATTACTTGAAAGTAGCCCTATCCATTTTGAAAATAATACTTGTGTAAGCAAAACCAGCAAAAGCAAAGGAAGATGATCATAGGCTGTGACTGGGTATCTGCACAGAATGTTCTTCTCCTGTTTTACTAGTCCTACAATTTCCTTTTACCTTTACTTGTAGCTGCAGGATGCAGATGCACTGTAGTAAGCAGGATCAAGCTATATGAGTATCACACTGATGCAGTAACAGATTCTTAAAAGATTTTAAGACACCTACGGTTTTATTTCACTTGCAGAACTGGATTGCTTCAATTTTATATTCTTATTAAATACTATTTCATATGTCTATTTAGATGATTTTGAGAAAACAGGAGTTGCCACAGGAGGTCAGATCACAGGTACAATAACTCTGCCAACCTGTCTCCAGGCACCATCAGAGGAAGGTCAAGAAATATCACAGTTAAACATTACTATATATGGGTTAAAAAACGTAGTAACTTTTTCCTGAAGGAATAATAATGTGCCTTTTTGCATGAGGCTGTACGTTTGTAAAAGCCAACGGCAGAATGTGACTGTTGTCCTGAGACACAACATCCCACTTCAGCTGGATTACTAGTATTTTATGATCACTCAGTGTGCATGGATGTGTATGAATAATGATCTCGCTCTCTCTCTGGACCGAAGGGACAAATTGCATAGTTGAAGCAATATGATAGTATCGCCTTGAGCCCATATTCCTCTCACATTAGTTTTATCTCACTTGATTGGTGGAAATTTTGGAAAATATCTTCTTAACTGAGAGAGGGCTGTTACGAGGTGAGAAGAAAGAACATGAGAAGTAAATGGGGGTCATGAATATTTGCAGAAAGGATAAAGGATGGATCATATCAAAGGAGCAATGTAAATAAAACAAAGGTTTAGTGAAAAATAAAACACTAGGATAGCCAAAGTATATTAACTCTGTCATGCAAGACAGGTGCTTGATTAGAAACTGCCCAAAGACTTAATTTAATGTTGTGTAAGAAAGATTATTTCTGGTTTAGTTTAATTTTTCACAAACATTTGCTTTCCTTAAAACAAATTTTAAAGTGTTTGGATTACTGACTTATTCTGTAATCAATTTTACAGAAAGAATTTATGAACTAGTAAATTAAAAAGACAGTGTTCTATCTTTTCTGTTGACGCTTAAATACTGATGCAGGAAATCATTTGCCTATTCTCAATTTTATGTGATAGAACAAAAAACCCTAAGCAATAAAACTAAGGTCCAAGAAAAACATTTAGCCTGAAAAAAGGTTGAAAAATGTACCCTTGGAAAGACCACTGCTTACATGGGATTGTTCAACAAATTCCTGTTGTGTGAGGTTTGGCAAATACTTTCTAAAAATATAAGCATCTAGGGAAACCAGACAAAGCCCAGGTCTTGGACCAAACGAGGCATGCAGCGTGAATCTGTTAGTGATTATATCCATAATGAAATATGTGCCCAAATTTAGCAGTACAAAACCCCCAATACAATGTGAAAACACAGCATGTACAGCCCTTACCATAAAATATAGCCAACAGCGAAGGTGCACACTGCAGCCAGTCCACAGCTCCTGCTGGGATACTGATGATGTGTTGTTCTCATCTCGATTAATACAAAGGGCAAAACTGTTGTGTGCTGGAAAAAAACCAAAACATTGGGGAAAAACAGGTGATACAAATGGTTCTCACTGTATTTTCTTTCAATTTTACAATAAGAAACTTAATCATAGAAGTCTGAAGACTTTTTATGGTTAGAAAGACAAGGTAAAATGACTCCATAAAGTTGATCAATAACCCAAACGATATTATCTCTAAAATGTCCCATTGTTCGAGAGAGCAGAGGAAAACTGAGTAAGCAGAATGTGCTTTTCCTTTTGTCCAGGAATCCAAGGCAGATATTCAGTGAGTAAAAAACGGATGTGGCATGAGGGAACATGGCTCCCAATCCCACTCTGGCCTGGCAGTTTTCTGTGATCTTTGCCATGTCACTTCAGTTATTCTGACCATTCAAGTTAGGAGACAATGCATCTGATTTCCAGACACTAAGTACAGACAATGCCAAATGAATGAATATAAATGGAGGTGTTTAATGCTTCTAAGAATTAGGTTTAAATGCATATCAACCTGGGGACTTGAAAATAGGGGATGTATTTTCAAGTGATAGCCTCAGTACCTCTGTTCCTCCATCTGCAAGACAGGACCAATTATCTTCCGAAAGGTGATGTGAATCTTAATTTGGTAGTTGTTGTGCAAAATAGTTTCAGATTCCCAAATGAAACATATGAAAACCAAAACCATAAAATTCATTTTCAGCCACTTGTCTTTATTTAGCTGTGAAACTCCTTATTTTGTCATTTTCCCATACACATTTCCTACAGTGCCCTTCTGAAAAGGCCTGATCATCCAATTAATGTCAGGAGCATGAAAAGCTGCATCCAGTCTGCCCCCAGCACTCGATGTCTACATTTCAGAGTGCTGGCAGGCATGAAAATATACATAAGTGAAGAACAAATGTGCCAGGAAATAAGCCCCATCATTCCTGAATATACAGCTCACCTAGGATCAGCATTGTTGGTGATTCCAAAAACACATCCTGCCTTGCCACCATGGGGCCAAGTTATTGCTGGTGTCTAAAGGGAATTACTTTGGTTGAGAACTTGGCTCTGGGGCTTGGTATGACTGTGACTGTGAACTGTCCTGCTCAGTCCACAGAAAGGTCTGCAGGTATAAGAATTGCAAGGGCAGACTAGGTCCTAAACCAGGTTCAATCTTTCCCTAAGTACTTCATCACCAACCGAAAAAGAAAGCTATGGCATACACTGACCACATTCTGCCATCAGATGTGATCATGTAGTTCTGCAGGAAGCTGGAGAGACAGATTTTTAAGTCTGTAATAATTACAGTGTAAACCCACACTAACTTTCACCAATGTGAAGACAGGAGTAGAAGTATCCTCACATGGATAACAGGTCCAAATGAGAGGAAACAGAATAGAGTCTGAGCCTTTAACAACTGCAGAGAAGAATTGTTTCAATGGGAAATGATAAGAAAATGGAAATGTTCTTGGTGAGAGATACAAAATAATTTGAATTAGATAACTGCTCTGATTTTCAAGGCATTAGTAATTAATGAGTAGCTTTTGGAGAATGTCAGGTGGATAATACAGCAGTTAGGGGAGCTTTCAACTTCATCTTTTAACAACTTGTTCCACCCCCATCCCATTAAATAATATAAATCAGCATCAAGGGAAAGCAAAGATGTTTTATATGTGGTCTGCTATAAAGGTGCCCACTATTAGATGAGAGATCTATAAACTGGGGAGGACCTTCAGAGTCCATTAACAGGGACTTGACAGCAAAGCAAGCCCTGGAGATTCACCTGTTTGTCTTGCATCTGCATGGAAAAGGTCCCCAGGGAGAGATCAGTACCTCACTCTGCAGAGCCCCAAAGCAGGGCACTTGGAGGCCGTGCAGATGTCTCCTGCCCCGCCTCCACAACTTCTTCAAGTAAAAAGCCAAAGGACAACAAAGCTCCAAATCTCACCCTTGATAATCCTTGTGTGATCTATTCTTGTGATCCAGTCACTTAGTTTTAATTCTTCATTATATGGATGATGGTTACAGACCTCGTGAGCTCCATTTCTCAATGGAAATGTTTACCACTTTAGATACTGCTTGCTGATGAGTTCTTCATTGATGATAACAACTCAACAGCTTGCCAATTAAAATGTAGTTAAAATAATTTTAGCAATCAACCCTCAATCTAGAATAGTCTTCTCCTTTCCCTCCTCCCAGTTTCTGTGGTTGTATAATAAAATAGGTTATTATTTTCCTAAATTCTCACTTCTTTTCTAAAGCGAAGGGGTGGAGGAAAAGAGGATAATGAACTGTATCAGTAAAGACTTTAAAGTCCTGTTAAAAGTACAGTGCAATTAAAGGACTAAGGACAAAATCACAGATGTGCATCTTTAATCTCAGTTTGTTAGAGTGAATGTTGATGCTATGTGCAAATACTGCAGTTTTACAAATACAGGGTATGAACTTTGGTTTAAAATGTTCTAGGGATAGTGTGACTCTAAAAAGCAGTTTCAGATCCTTTACCAAATTACAAACAAGATAAAATTTCCCTTTTCTACATTTCAGTCCCTCTGAAAACCCTGATTTAAAACCCTGAAATTTTGTAGGCAGGGATACCTTCTGTCCAACATGCCAATTAAAACTCTAGACTGATGCATAGTGAAGAGGAGCAGGAGTGAAATGTGCTTGCAGTGGAATCCATCAGAGGTGGGAAAGCTGCAGGAGGCCTGAAATTTCAAATACTCTAATGCTAACATCATTACTAATCAGTGCTCTATTGATAAAACACCTTTATTATCGGCTAAGTATTTAAAAGCAAAGTTGCATTTTTACCTGGATATCTTACTCTGCTCCCACTGAGACCAGCTGCTCCCATGAGACAGTTCTGCCTGTACGACTGTGCTGACACTAGCTCAGTTGATTAGAGCCTGGTGCTAATAACACCAAGGTTGTGGGTTTGACCCCTCTATGGTCCATTCACTTAAGAGCTGGACTTGATGATCCTTGTGGGTCCTTTCCAACTCAAGAGTATTCTGTGAAATCTGCATGCTGAGCAATGCTGTGGCCACATCAGGGAGCGCCATCCCCATTCCTGGGAAGGCAACGCTTGCTGCACATGTTCCCTGCGGTGACCACAGGCTCGGGAGAGGCCCCAGCCCTGCCTGGGCAGCAGCAGAACGAGCTAATGAACCCTATGGCTGGCTACCTGCTAAGGTGCCTTCTCAGCCACAAATCCTTTTTTTCTCTGGAGTGCCAAGACAGTGACCCTCAGACTTGTTTTCAACACCTCTGTGAAGGATCCCTCTGCCAAGACCACCTTGCGAGTTGAAGTGTGGCCATAAGCTCCCATTACATGACCACAGCATTGCTCTGCTCAGCCCCTGTCACTGCCTGCCTCTGCTGACAGAAAGGCAGCTTCGACAGATCTTTTTGCTAGGAAGTGCTGGTCATGGCAGAACAGAAGGCTGCAATTTCCTCTCCATTCTGTGACTACCACATGGCACTGCTTCCCAAGCACCCATCACCTACAAACGGTGAAGAAATCCGTTCTTGACAAATTTTCAACTGCTGGCAACAATGCATGAAAACAGAGAGAAACCAGCACAATGCAGAGAGCCTGGGTGAAATGTGCAGGATGGTTACCATATGGAGAATCTGACCCACAAGACACTCTGGAGACTGACTCCAAAGAAGCAACTTCTGAGTGAAGCTGAATTACCACACACTGTAAAAAAAACCCAAAACCAACCAAAACCACCCTGAGATCTGTAGGTGAATTAACTCCTAGAGCCACTGTCACTGCTTCCTGAGAGAAACTCTGCTCCTTAATAACTCTTTAAAAGATATTACTAAAATATGTTTCATCTGCCACATGGTATATATGTGTATAATGACATTTGAGACCAGAAAATCACATTACAAATAATATGAGACATCTGTAGTGCTGGCTTGGAAGTTGAGCTTTGATGGAGGACTGTGCTTTCCCATTTTAGGTGTGTTTCGCAACAGTTAGTTGGAAAAAAAGATTTTATGCAAATTAGGTACATTAACAATGAGTTCTATAATAGTCTTTAGGCAATTAAGTGCTCATTCTCAAAACCCTGATTATATATTTTATCTTCCAAACAGTAAGTGCTGCTTTTTTTAACACTGGTTTCAACAGTACCTTGCTTGGCCTTTTCTCCCTCTCTTAACTGTGTTTTAAATGGAAAGTTAAAGCTTTTCAAAATGTGCTAAACTGACAGCTTTATGTATTGGCATCTTCTGTCCTTCGCACAAACATGGTAGTGCTGTCTTCCCAAGTCACCCTGCTGATCTGCAATGACTGTCCAGAACTACATTTATGACAAGGAGTTCAGTCTATAAAGGTATTTCAGATGCCCAGTCACCATGCAGCAGTTCTGCAGGGATGGTTAAACTGTTCAGAGATCACATAACTTGTGACTATAATTCACTTAAACCAACAGCAGACTGTGACTCGTTACTCAATTTGATCAGACTAAAAAATTACAGGGTATAGGACATTTTATTTCAATGGAAATACTGTAGACTCCTGAGGCCTTCAGCATGACATTCAGTCCATGCTCTTGAGAGCCAGCGAAAGCCTAGTGACAAGAAAGGAGGCCTTGCAGTTTTGATGCCCATCACCATTTTAACTGACAGACTGAGAGCCTCCTGGGAGTGCTGGTGCACCCTGAAACAAAGGAGGTTGCAGACAGGTCTTCACCCCCAGAACTTGTGCAGCCCAGGACCTGAAGGGCTACATCTGCCACCCAAAGCCTCTGCCCTGGCAAGGGCAGCTGCTTCAACATCCGCTGGGGAAACCCCCCTGCAGCACACTGCCACTGTGCCTGAGACTTATGCTGGTACGAATTTGATAAAGGCCCCCTTCTTTGCACCCTGCTGTGCAAACTGCTGTGTCTGCTGGCTACACCTGTTTTCTGCCTTTTTTAATTCCTCTACAAAACTGAGTTTTCATCAGTAGCATGTTACCCTTACCCTTCTTCTTCTGCACTCACAACAAGATTATGTGTTGTTAAACAGCTGTTCCATGTCAGAATGAATGAAAGTGCCTGCATCTCCTTCTTCCCTCTTAGGGGCTTGTGCTGTACCTTGAGTTTAAAGAGGTTACATAAATGACCAGCAAACTGACCTATGCCCATTCCTTTAAGTTTAAAACCATTAATGGTGTGTTCACCTTAGAAACCAATACTAATAGACCTAAAAATCCCTGCTGTTGTAGTCAGTGCCATTTGTAGAGTACTAGCAGTAATAAAGCCCCATTTTCTGTGTGCTCCAAGCAGAGTAACGTGGAGAACCAGATCAGAAACTAGTAAAAAGGAGGTAAAATCATGATTTACCCCTTGAGAAACTTCCAAGAAGTGAACAGCTGGCAAGAGAATATTTATGTGTCATCTAAAGAATGATACCTTCTACCAAGGCAATCTAATACATAACGAGAGCAGGAGGATATCAGAGCTGGGTGCATAATAGATTGGAATCCTTGAGTGAGTCTGAGCCTTTGTGAGACTGAAAGTGCTAGTAGCACTTTTCCTCTTACAAATGAGAAATTATGACTATTAAATGAGACATGCTGATACACCGGATGCACTCCAAGGCAGCCACAGACGGCTCACTAATGGTAGGTTGGAGGGAGGAAGAAGTATTGTATGATATAAACAAAGACCAATACCCTGTAATGCCACAAAACACACATGAGCCAAAAATAACCGTTTTCAATCAATATAAGAGTGTAGAGTTCTTTGAAAAGAAAATTAACACTTCCTCTTAAATGTTACCTCCTCTTTTCCTCTTTTCTGTAGATAAACACAGTAGACACGGCATTCCTGACTTTAGAGGATTTATATGACTTTCTCTATGCATATCTGAGATTGCCAGCTTTGTTCTCGTTTCTTCTGACACATGCAGTATATACTACATATTGAAATAGCAGTGACAGTCTGAGCTCACCCCTATATCTCTGTTAGTGTCAGGAGGTTATATATAGGTGTTTATCTATAGAATTTCCACAGTGCCAATCACTAAAGCACTTCAGCACCTCAAAAGCGTTACTAAACATACCCTCACAGCAGCCCTGATCTGTAGGAATGGGATATCCTATCCTCATTTTGATGAAGGGCAAGATGGATATGGCATGCCTCACTCAAGGTCACACAGGGTAGCTATGGAGGAATGGAGAACCACTTCATATTCTTCAGTTCCATTCCTGGATGAGCAAGCATGTATAGAGAAATAACAAAAACTTGGCATGAAAGCCAACCTACGCCTTTAAGTTTACAGCTCTGAGACATCTTGGCCCTTTCAGCATCTATCAGTTGTTACCTTGATTGACTCTCTGTCCTGGTTCCCCTCTGCTTTTGGAGGCTTCTTCACTTGCCTCCTTCTCAGCTCTCTGTCTCTCTTTCATCTCAGCTCCTGCTGCTCCAAGCTGCTTCATTGCAGCTCCTATCCTTAATACCTTAACCTGACACACAAAATCTCGGTCACTTCGACTTGAAACAAGGTGATGGTAGGGACCAGACACAGCGCATACAGTATAGCAAAACTGTGCAAAACCAGTGCCATGTTGCCAAATGGAACGGCATTGCTACATGATTAATTTTCTTTAACTCTGCATAATTAATTCAATGTAACTACTTTTAGTGCTTGTCGTGTATGCAGATATCATTATACACATGCCAAGTGCAGTGTCACATAAGTCACCTCTCTCCTTTTGCTGGGATCCCTTAGCTAGTCTTTCTATCTGTTCTGTGCTGTGCCCAAACTCCCCAGTCAGCTCCTGCCAGCAGGCACTGCTTGGCCCATAGGAGACTTTCAAAATACAAGACGATCACCACAGCCCAGGTTCTGCGCACTCCACCAGAGCTGACAAAACCCTGCAAACCCTAATTTACTTTCAACCTCAAGTCTTTATTTTTGCCATGGAATCCTGAGAAAAAACATGCTACTAACAATGTGGAAATGCACACACATAAATCCTGTGCAAGGAGCACTCATCAATGACAGCGTTATGCAAAGTAATTTTTATACATATTTTGTTCATCTTATTTGCCAGTTAAACCACCTGCCCTAGGATTTCTCAAAGTGCTATCTACAAAAAAACTTTATCTAGGCAAAGAAATATACTCTTGTGTCTTAAAATTATCCTTAAAATCGATGTTTATTCACACACACACACACACACACACACACACAGACACACACACTCTTTTACAAGTATTACAAAGATTTAATTTGCATGAATGAATGTTCGACTGTTTATGCAGGTCATGCTGAAAAAGTGCTTGTAAAGTCATTGAGCCTCATGTATTCCTACCATAAAAATCCCTGAAGAGAGCTTGAAGACGTATTTTAGCAATGGTTTAAAACAAGATTACTCATATGGAAAATAGTATTCCTCTCCTTGAAAAGCCAAAGGTAACTCCTTCCACACCATCAGTCTAAGGCCTCAATAGGAGAAAATAATTTGTATCAATACATTTTCTAAATCTCTTTAACTGACTCGAAACGTTTCTCTGTACATAAAATAAACTGTATTAAATTCTAATATCTGGCAATCTCCCAGGACCAAGGCTTTCACAGAAGGACATTTTTGGCTTCATGATACCCAAAGTATCCTCTTTCTAACCTGAAAACATTGGACTCTGAATCTGTCCCTGGTCCAGGACTAAATATTGCTTGTCCTGGGCTTTGGGCCAGTATAATTTGGGGAAAGAAATTCCACATTTGGGAAAATAAAGAAACCATTATTTGGCATTTTCTTTTTCAAGTGGTGGCTCTCTGATCCTATTCGGAAATTCAAAATCTTGGACGTGGTTACTGAGGAGCTGGATTTATTGGGTGTTATGCAGGTGAGGTAGCCAAAGGTCAAACTTTGGTCTATCACATGGTGACTGCAACCATCTGCAGTGTGGTTCAAACGATTATCAGACAGACATTGTCATTATCTTTGTTTAGTTATTTCTTTGCATTGTACACGCAAACTCCTTTATCAAATAACTCAAGAGGATGTAACCTCCTAAGCTTTTTTGTTTTCGTATTACAGAATGCAGTACTAGACTAACATCAGCATAGTCTCATTACTGCACCCAGTAACTGTCCAGTTTTGCTGGACATGCATTGCCCTGAGTTGGTGCAGGAAGCCAGGGGAAGACAGACATGCAGCCCTGCTTGTGGGTCTCCTAGTTTCTTCTCCTCTGCAAAGAAGGCACATAAGCAAACAAGCCTGGGGAACATCCTGAATGAAGGTCTTCCATCACGAAAACACAATGACATTCCCTACTTCTTTTACCCACTGTATGACACACTTTATTTAGGAGAATAATTCTGCTTCAAATGCAAATAGTTCTATTGTTCTATTCAAATGCAAATACTATTGTTCATCTTAAAACAACTGTAATTTTGATTGATAGTAAAAGTCTACACACCACAGTGAAACACAGCAATGTCGGACACAAAGACATTACAAAATCTATAACCTGACCCTTTAAAACACAACTTGAACCATCAGATTTGACTTATGAGACTAGTAACAACAGTGCTTCATGCAAAAAGCATTAGGTTAATGCTGGATCAGGCAAAGTTGCCAAACACACCCTGGCATAATTAATCAAGAATATTTCAAAAACAGATCGCCTGCAAGAGGTTATTGATTTCCTGTCACGACACGTTTTCCTCATGAGGTGCTACAATGCTATGTATCTGAGATGTGCTGGCATGTATTTTTCAGTGACTAAGCCTTGATCTATCCTCCTGGACTCCTGCCACTGGTGCACTGACATCTGCAACTACTCATGTTTGACAGTCTCATGCATGAGCTATGTGGCTTCCAACTTGGATGGGATTAGTATAGGAGACTTTCTGAATACTTCAAATGTAATTGAAAGCAGATAAATACAAGGGTCTCAAGAGGGTGGCATGCTTTTTACAAATGGAATCACATTGAATCACGTGTATACATGCTTGAACTAAGAAAGATCTCAGTATAGTTAACCAGTATAGTGTGCAAGAAAGTGTTTGTCCTCATTGTTAAATACATATGAATTCTGATAACATTGCTTCTTTATAAAATGCAAATACACTGCATGGCTAAAGTGTGGTTTAGACAAGCATGAAAAGGTACACAGTTGAGAAGAAGGCAGGGGGAAGAGGAACAGAATGTATTCAGAGACTGACAGGTGTTCTGCCTTTCACCCATGCCTGAACTAAGGCATTCATGTCTTCTGTGAACCATCCCTGCCAAGTGATGAGAGCTGAAGACAATATACATCATGTAACTAAAGGTTATACTGTTAGAGTGTCAAATATCAGCAAGAAGTGATGTCTTCTTTTAGAGCAAAATTCAACGACATTCCTTCCATAGAGCACATTTCTATTTATCTGCTTTTTCTTGGAAAATGTGGACAGTGATATAACAATCTGCAAATGTATTTCTGTACATATTTACTGAATACTGTAAAATAGAAGATGCAAATAAAACCGATGTTAACACTGCTGTAAAGAGTTTATCTTTCACATTTGGTTACTTTTTAGACTCTGAACTCTGCAAACATAAATAATCTTGCTTTAACACAGATTCCTCAAAGCTTGATTAAAAAAAAAAACAAACAAACCAAAAAACTTCCAATGGGAAATAATCTGTTCTCTCTTGCTGTCAAATACCTGTTTGAGGATTACAGTGATGGGCAGTACACAAGCATCACAAGAGGACAGTGATACTGAATGTATGTAATATCAAAAGGCTCCAAGATGATTAGGTTGCAGTGGAGCTCTGACACCCACAGTATTAAAGCTACGGGTTTCTCTGGGTTGTCTTGCAGACTCTGGCCTGATGTTTTCTGTTAGGTTTAACGTTTCATGTCCATCTCTGCTTCCCTCACTTACAGCTCTCTCCCCAGCCACGCTGATCTTACTGAGCTGTCAGTGACAGGCATGGCTTTTCTATTTGAAGTGTGAGAAAGGAAGGAGAACTGGACACAAGATGTGATTCTTCTTACCACATGGTAGCATTTTTCCTAGCAAGTAGAGGAGCAGAACAACAGCTGTTACCATGTGTAAGGTCAGTTGTTCCTGGGACAGTAGTACGTGCATGGCAGGGTTGCAGTGGGATGAGTGGTCTCATCTCTCACACTCTGGAGAACCCTGAAGGAAGCAGGGCTTCTTACTCTGCCTGGTATCACAGCTCTTATCATGGAATAAAGTCCTCAAGGACTTCTGCTCCAGCCTCCCAGATGAGGTCCAAAGTAGTTCATGTGAAGTATCCCTTGGTTTCCTTCCCAAGACCCTGTTAAACGTAGTCTGAGTACTTAATTACTTTGGTGATAATTATAGTATCATAATGCATTTTTTCCAGTACTAGAAATTTTATCTGTATTTCCCTATTGCCACAGGGATTCCAGAACCTCCTTTGCAGCACCTGCTCATAAAGCTGCACAATCAGCCACCTGCAAAGGTTTGCCATGTATACTTCAGCTGGTTTGAGCTCTTCTGTGCTGTGCGATCCATGCCAATACTGGGACTGAGGTCACCCACACATGCAACTGGTTCATGACACTTCTTCTTTAAATATAAAAACCACTTTTTTTTAACTGTAAAGGTGATCAAACACTGAAAGTGGTTGCCCAGAGAGGTTGTGGAGTCTCCATCCTTGGTGGTATAAAAAACTGACAGGACACTATCCTAGGCCACTGGCTACAGCGGACTCTGATTGATGGAGGTGTTGGACATGGGTGCCTTCTCACCCCACCAACCTTGTGATTCTATGGCCCTATGTCCCTAATTGCCTGGCTGTTATGGTCATTGCCTTTATATCCAGTCCTCAGTATCTTTTGTCCATCTCCACTCCTTGGCCAATGCTGGGTCTGCAAAAAGTTGTTGCATTTTGTACATGGTCTTTGATACCACTTCCTTGGTTCTTTGGGGTAAGAGCAGAAAAGGGAAGCTGAACCAACCTGATCTGCAATATTTCTACCCTGTGCTCTTCTGAAGTTTCTCTTATTCAGACTCTCAGAGTATTTTGACTGGCCAGTCCCCAGATGTATTTCATAGTATTAGCTGTAACACTGTTCTGTTGCAACTAAAATACTCAGAGTGAGTACAAGTGCAAGAATTGCAGAGTAAACCCTTACAAACAAGGAACATCACTACAAATGTGTTACTGAAGAGGAATATCAATGATTCCAGGCTGCCTGAGACTACCTGATTGACTTCATACTGGAGAATGACTTCTGTCGGGAATGGGAAAACGCACATTTAATTAGGAGCACTCAAACTTCATAAAGTGGTATTTACCACTGGGAGAGAGCACTAAGGATAACCCTGTTGTTAAGAGAAAGACAAAAGAAGCGCCTCAAGTGCATTGGGCTGCAGTGCAGATGTGGGAGCCACCACAGTGGGCTACATTGGCACAGCAATCTGAGAGGAGATGTCTTCAAAAGAGCAGGTTAGCTGAGAAGGGCTGGTTGGGGCCTGTCTCCACAACTGGAGCTGCAGCCACCTCAGCTGTGCTCGCTGAAAGACTCACTGGCTCAGATTTGGGTCTGCACCAAGCTAAGACAACATAGTGTGAGGAGCCCATAGCAGAGACCACAAGGATGGCAGCTACTCTTCCAGGACTGAGAAGGAGGACTGACTAAAGAGCATTGCAAAGGCATGCCAAAAGGAGAAGAGACTCACCTAAGACTGTTGGTTTATTCATTATGGGCTTCCCCACAGCATTCTCCCCACACACCAATAAGGCCGTATTTGCTTGAATGCCTTGGAGCCACTGCTGGCAAGCAGATAAGCACTGCTGCTCAGGGGCACCCACGTGTGTAATTCGCTTCTGTAAGTTTCTAGGCAGGGTCTTGTGCCAGTGTTATTTTCAGCAAGAATACCTAAGTGATTGAAGCCAGCCTGTTTGACTGGCAGCAGCGCTGGGTAGAGAGGGTACATAATGTACGCCCACATCAGACCACACTCAGCACTCGTTTCTCCTTTCCTGCTGCTGTAGTGCATTCTTAGTGGGCTATTAAACTTTGTATTGGCACTTCTGCAGAAGGTCCCTGGCAGTAGAACACTATTAGTGTTTTAATTACTTGACCTGGTGGACTACTTTGTTGAGTAGGCTTCTTTAGCCCTATAACCAACTTCGTAATGCTCTTCACTATTGAACAAAACTAAAACATTAGGAAAAGCTTGCTGCTCTGATGAAATGTCGACAAGCAGAGGAACTATTATAAAAAGACGATATTATCTTATGGTCCTAAGATAAATCCTAAACTTTAAACAGCTATCTCCGATACATTCTCCAGTGCATGACACCACTTTTCCATCACAGCAGTACCAATTATCATTTTACTCCAAA
Organism: Pachyramphus minor; assembly: GCA_013397135.1. Classification (NCBI taxonomy): domain Eukaryota; kingdom Metazoa; phylum Chordata; class Aves; order Passeriformes; family Tyrannidae; genus Pachyramphus; species Pachyramphus minor. The sequence continues at coordinate 94,583 of VYXB01001212.1, read as the reverse complement.
ACAAAGGAGCAAAATAAAACCAAAACCCCAGACTTCTTAGCACACCGTGACACGAAGTGCAATTAAAAGACCCTTGATAACCCAGAGTCACTATGGGATCAGCTGAGACTACCACAGTATAATTCTTTGTGATTGGTGGTATATTATTAGTCTTCATAATTAAGTAACTTCTGACTGCCAATATGCTTTATAAAAATTCCAATTAACCCTTATAAAATTTCTTTGAGACACTGGGGAAGAAAAATAAAAGCGCTTTATCAGTGAAGAAATGCACACTAAGAAGGAAAAAGCATCTTGTCTAAACCAAGGCAAAAGGCAAACAGTGATGCATTTTGTACTGGAATGCAGCTTGGTGATGTCCTTGACTGGGCTCAGCCCACTACAACACTCCCTTGTCAGGAGCTCAATGTCAGAACAATACTGGTGGTAAGCCCACAGCTGTTTAAGGGCTTCAGTGTACTAACCTCTTACATTCATGGCATCATGAGAAGAAAATCATGTTTAGGCACCCAATCAAAGCAGATTATTTCAAAACTTTTTATTAAATGTGAGCCCATCTGCCTCTCTAAATGTCAATGTAAAGATGCTAGAGAGAACACAGAAAGGCCAGAGGAAGACTCGGGCTGTTGCCTGTGAAATTTATTCTTGTTCTTACTCCTCTCTTCTGGTGAAAGCAGAGAGCAACTGGGACTCAAGAATAACCACAAGCCTAAAGAAGCTAATAGAAACTGTACTTTGGTATCCTCCTCCAGTCTGCCTTCAGATGGGATCAAGGGGCTGAAATGACTCTACCAACATTAGTGGATGAGCTCATGGTGGCTACTGACATACTACAAACCTCTGTGCCACAACCACTGTCTAAACAAACATTCCCTGGGTCTCTCCCACACAACAGCTGGGAACTTGGCAAATACCAACTAGCTTCTAGCAATCCTGTAAAGCAGGAAAGCACTGTGTGTGTTTTAAGAAGAGAACCAAGTTACAAAAACCATAAACTACTGACATACAGTATGTAAGTGGCAGCATTAAGACCTGCTCCTCGATCCTTCAGGAAACCTTCTCTACTGATCCTTCTCCCTACTAATAGCTGAGACACAGGCTCCTTCCCCAGGCAGAAGGTTCTCCATCTGTGCTGGGCAGCATCAGTTGATGGTGGGGTATGAGGACTCTCAGCTGAGCCCTGTTGTCCAGCCAGGTACTGGTGACTGGAGAGCATATCACTGCAACTGCTTCCTTCACCCAAGCAGGACTGGAGGAGATCTCTACTATACCTCCCCCAGGGTACTTGGCAGATGACTGTTATGGCCAAAAAGTGGAAAGGCCTTCTCACTCTGCATCTGGGAGAGGTCAACAGCCCTTCTAGCCAGTAAATCTTTTTCTGAGAGTTGAGAATTGCAGATATGGTATTATATCAACTGTTTTCAGCTGCTTTTGTGGTGGGTCAACAAAAAATAATTTATTTTGAAAAATGAAAGCAATGTAGCTTTAGCCTTTTCCTTTTTTTATCTTTAAAGAAAAAACTTATTTTAGTTTTTCCCCTTAAAAATACATTTTTGAAGTATTTAGTTGAGTCAATCAGAGACGCCATTTTTCACTAAAAAGTACAGAATCACAGAATATCCTGAGTTGGAAGGGACCCACAAGGATCACTGAAGTCTACCTCCTGTCCCTGCACAGGACAACCTCATGAATCACACCATGTGCCTGACTCTGTCAGGCTTGATGCTTGTGACCACTTCCCTTGGAAGCCTGTTCCAGTAGCCAACCACCCTTCACTCTGGGTGAAGAACCTTTTCCTGCTAACTAAACTAAACCTCCCCTGACACAATTTCAGGCCATTCCCTCAGGTTCGATCACTGGTCCCCACAGAGAAGAGATCAGTGCCTGCTCCTCCTCTTCCCCTCATGTGGAAGTTGTAACTGCAATTAGGTCTCCCCTCAGTTTCCTTCTCTCCAGGTTGAACAGATCAAGTGACCTCAGCTATTCTCCATACAGTTTTCCCATCCCATCACCAGGGGGTTCCAGATTAGAAAGGTGTGAATGCAGCAATGCTGGTGCCTTGCCATGATCCCTTTGGAATGACTTTACCAGTCCCAGTGTCCCCTGAGCTGTACAGGCTCTCTGAACTCTAATCATAATCCTAACAATAATGGAACCTTGGTGCTAAGGCTGGGGCCCACATCACCATGTGTGGCCCAGATTAGAAAGCTTTGAAGGCAGCAATGTTGGTGCTCTGCAGCCATCCCCTGGGCATGACTTCTGCAGTCCCTGTGTCCCTGGAGCTGTAGGCTTTCTGACTCTCTGAACCCGAATGGTAATGGAATCTTGTTGTTGCTGCTGAGGTCCCCAACACAAGGTCCATCTTAGAAAAGCAGGGAGGCAGCAATGTTGGTGCCCCGCTGTGATCCCCTTGGCATGACTTTTCCAGCCCCAGTGTCCATGAAGCAATAGGCTTTCTGTCTCTGTGAACCATATCTTTGTCTGAATTTAATACGTGATCAGCTCTGGTGGTAAAGTAATTGACCAGTGATGTTGAAAAAAATATCCCAATAACTACTAGAATTCCTCTGAGAAGAATGAATGCATCTAGTGGGACTAAAATATAGTTGAAATTGGAGAAAATATCTGAAAGATCTTGCTAAAAGTCATTTTTCATCAAGGTCATTAGCACTCTATTTGTCAAAGCATTCAGAAAGCTCCTTAATTTTGTTGGACTCATTGCTAATGCTTCTGCTTATGTTGGGACAGTAATAATCTCCCATTAAACAGGAACCCACATTCTTTCATTTTGGGTGAGGATTTGTAAATGGCAGTCTATTCATCCATTTATCAATTCCAGATGTATTTAATAGTCCTTCAAACTGAAAGTGGGAAAACAAAAATCAGATTAATTGTAATATGGCAACACAGAGAGGGTAATCAGGCACTGGAATGGGTTGCCCAGGGAGGTGGTGGATTCTCTGTCCCTGGAGGTATTTAAGAAGAGACTGGATGTGGCACTTTGTGCCATGGTCTAGTAACTGCAGTGGTAGTGGATCAAGGGTTGGACTGGATGATCTCAGAGGTCCTTTCCAACCCATCTGATTCTATGATTGTATGAACAGTCTTCAGTATATGATACTATGCTTTCTGCCCTCTAAGGACTCCTAAATCTCTTCAACAGCCATTTTGGTGCCTTGGTTATATTAAGAGCAGAGGAACCTCCAGCCCTGACTTCATTTGGGATGAACCATCACCACCTGAAGTGTTCTTTCTCCTCCTACCTGTCACCCCCTTTCTCTATAAAATCAATTTTTCCCTTTCTGCTTCAAGCCTCATGTTGCCTGGATGTTGCTCTGCTCCTCCATTCTCTCTCCACTTGTGTCAAGATGAGTGTTAACAAGGTCTTCATCAGTGAAAGACCTGTCCAACTTTTGATAGGGAAGAAATTCCCGGTCCCATCTTTCTTCTTTATGGCTGATTCCAGTATTACACACAAGATAAGCTCCTGCTTCATTCACAGCCACAGCAACAGGCAGGCATTCTATAGACAGTGCAGCTATGAAGTCCTCCAAGGAGGATTGCTCATGGAGGTTGGAGAAAAAGCAATCTTGTTTAAGGATGTTCTACTTTAAAATGTGCAGTGGGAGAAATGGAATGAACCACATCACTGGTATTTTTAACACTGTGAAAGGCAGTATTTCACCAGTCTTGTAAGGACAGGAAAAAAGAAAAGCGAGCAGTGGCAAAAACCAAACCAACCAAGCATCCAGCGCTCAGGGAACATAAGGAGGGTAGACAAAGTGCAGAAGACACTAGAGACAATGCACTGCACGTCACAAGGGCAACTTCTTGCTATTAATATGGCAAAAACTATTTATGCTCTCTGCTTGCTCCTCACTAAGATGGGCAACTTGCCTTGCATCTCGAGCGGGCGTGTGCGATGCAAAAGCATACAGATAGACATAACAGAGCAGATGGAGAAAATATGAGTCAAAGCACACTCTGTAAACAGATATTACAGAAGTAGATAGGTGGAAGAAGGTTTCTTTATCAAGCGCTCTAAGCATTTCCCTAGGAATCTATTCTTTTAGCATAAGGAAACAGTGCTACTCTCTTGTAAGGAACTGAAAAATATTTGCTTTACTGATTGCTTCGGTACAGATCTAAGTTTTGGGAATCTGGCCTGTAAGGTGGAAGCTCAGCACTGCTAATGATTTAGGATGTAGGATGTATCTTAGCCCAGAGACTGGCACAGGCTGAACATGTAACCTAGAAGCTCTATATTTCAAAGAGAAGATATGCAGCTTTCCAGCATTTTTTCATTTCTGTTTCAGCTCTTCATTCTTTCTTTAACTCTTTTTACAGAATCACAGAATCATTTAGGTTGGAAAAACCCTCTCACATCATGGAGTCCAACCTTTGACTGAACACCACCATGTCAACTAGGCCACGGCACTAAGTGCCACATCCAGTTGTTTCTTCAACACTTCCAGGGACGGTGACTCCACCACCTCCCTGGGCAATCCATTCCAACATTTAACAACCCTTTCTGTGAAGAAATTCCTTTATGTCCAGCCTGAATTTTCCCTGGCACAGCTGGAGGCTGTGTCCTCTTGTATTGTCACTTGTTGCCTGTGAGAAAAGACTGACCCCCGAAGATGAGGAAAGTCTCTGGATATCACTTTTTTTTTGGTCAACTGCTGACATAAAGGGAAAATCATTGGGAGGAGGATAAAATGGGAGAAGAAAATTCATAATGGTGAAATTTCAACCTTCTGAAGTTTAAGTTTCAATGAAAAAACCAGATTTAAACAACAATTAGGAAAAAGAAGGTTCTAGCTATAGACAAGGATTTATTTTTTGCTGGAAATAGCCTCTGATTATTCTATTCAGCTTTGTTACATTTCAGCTACAGAGTGCTAATCAGCACAAAATTTAAAAATTCATTACAAGTTAAATAATGCACTTTAATTATGTACCTTATTAATGTACTTTAATAACATCCATACACAGATATATAGTTATGTCTTGTATATACAAAATTCCTACCATTTTCATCCTGAGATATGAGCAATTTTAAAGTGCTCATGCACCCCCAAAATAACATACATTGTTGTATTCACCATAAGCACGTACGTATGAGAATGCTACACAGATTTCAGATCCTGATGAAGTATTTCGGTTTCTTGGGGCACAGCAACTTCTTTGTATTATTTTCAGAAATAAATCTAATGTAAATTTTTCTTAAAGCCTACATGCAACCACCCAGTAAGTATATACGTCTCCTTGCAGGTCAATTATTTGCAAGAGATGAAGTTCTCTAAGATTCGCTCTCGTTTCCCTCCTCTCTCTTTGCCATGTTTGAATTCTGACATTTGCCTGCTGAAAGGATGAGTTAACTCAGAGGCAATGCTGCTATATTTTACCTGCCTAAAGAATGGCCAGCAAGGAGGGCTTGTTTATTTCCCTCAAAGCCACACTGCCATAATATCATATTGCATTTGCCCAAGTCAGATAACTCTTACAGCCCACATAAAAATGGAAATCATTTTGCCACTTCTGTGTCTCAAATAATCTTTTTCACAATTACTGGATTACCTCAAACCACTTAGATAACACTGGTGCTGTTTAGATATATAAGAGAATCTACCAGTACTTTTTTTGCCAAATGTTATTTTTTTAACACTGCCTTCTACGAATCCTAAACAACTTTTTGTTATTCATCTCGCTAACCATTCATGGATGAATGGCAATTGCTGAATGTCTTAGAAACAACACCTTGAAAATGTCATTCAAATCAATTTTTCAACAGCATGAGAGGCTGGGAGGTAATTCACACTTCTTTTTTAATAATATTCTATAAGAGGTACTGTAGTCATCTGCCTTCCTGCCACCTCCTACAAAAGTAAAGCATTATAAATTCACTCTGATTTAGTGCAGCCAAATGTACCAGGCAGAGAAAAACACTGCAGACAGAATATGTTATTAAGATTGGTACACTACAAGAAAAGCGATCTCCACTATTGCCCCAAAACTAACCTGTTCCTCCCAGTTCAGAAAAAGCAGGGGAGAATTCTGCAAGGCAGAGCTGGAATACGTCTTTCCTTCTGTAAAGAGCATGCATCCATGGACAGGAATGCCAGAAGCATTCCATCCTGTTATCTTGAACACTTCCCTTTCTAATGAGGGAAGTTCAGAACCCTGCTTTCCCGTCCTAAATATCAGCTACTTATTAAAATCCATAGATTCCCTCTTCCTGAAGTGGTGAATACACCTTAGGGGTTCACTGAACTCTGATCCTCAAATGTCAAGACAGCATTATTCCAGCAGTTGCTCATATCCAACTCTGCTACAACTCTAAAACCAGCAGCAACTCAAGCCCCAAAACTGGGACAAAGGAACTAGACACCCTGTGGCTAAAACAAGGTTTCATCCTCTTTCAAGGGGCAACTGAGGAATGAGAAGATACCAGCTAAGAAGTTCATGTCACAAGATCCGTCATGCATCTGACACTTGAGATCATTTTCTGATGTTGTCACCATGTCCCCAGACCCCCAAAACCAAAGCAACAGCAGATTTGAACTGTGGCTGAGGGACGTATGAAGCAATCAAACCCAAAACATCTATTGTCAAAGTCCGCCTGTGTTACTGATGTAAAAAAGCACCACCATTGCTACTGCTAAGTTAATTTCCACAGTATATTCTACGTACACAAAGATTAAGCCAAAGGAAATAAAACAGAGAGGGAAAAATTGCCTATTTCCTCTAATCAGATATGCAGTCCAAGCATCTTCCTGTAAGTCAGTTCCTTTCAGACAAAACCTCTGATAAATCTTACAGTTAAGAGTGAACTGACTCTTAAGCATAACATTTGAACCTAAGCTCATTGCTTCTGATGACTTCACATGAAGGATGCTGGCACCACAGTCAACGACATTGTAGTTCCAACCCCTCTCAAGGTGGATGCTGCATAATCTCTTTCTCATTTGATATACAGAATGGCACGTACTTGCCATGAACTTTGGTCTTACAGGGCTGCTGGAAAGGTTACAAATATTCCGCTGTATTTAGCGCCTTCTCCGTTTCTCCCGGTCAGAAAAGTTTAACACTCTGTCAGTCTGACCAGTGCCTCGTGTAGGGAGAGATTTCTCTTCCCTTCCATCACATCTGGAAGCAACAAAGCTGACTTGCAGGACAAAACAAATCCTAATCAGTTTCAATCCTTCTGGTTTTCAGCATGTTCCAGGACAATTTCCATAGTCTCCACCATGGGGCTAAGGAGTTCATCACAGGCTTACCGATGTAATACCCCCTTCCCCATAGCTCATCTGCGGAGCACGAGCACCGCTCTCTGCGGCACCTCCCATGTGGTGGAAGACACACCCTGAGACAGAAGGGGAACTTCTATGGTGCCTAGTTTCTGGTCCCGTGCGGGGCCAAACAGGTCCCTCAGGTAGATCAGGGGAGCTTCAGAGACTGCCTAGCCTGAGAGTAAAGCTATGATGTCTCAGAGTAATTTTTAAAGTGAATTCCTCATGCTGTTTACAGGATTGGACCTTCCCATTATCAAAGCAGCTGAAGATTTAACCTCCCTGTGCTGCTCCCAGCAGCACTGCAGCTATTGAGTTGCTTGCACGTTGTCTGTCTGTCCCATCGGAGAACATTTCCTGTAAAAAGAATTTTTGGCATGGCTGCTTTGTTCTGCGCCAGGAGCAGAAAGTTGATGCACAGATTAGCGATCGATTTTATAAGAAGTATCCCACAAATCAGGTCTTCTCTCTCTGTTTGCCTTCACATTTCTGACAGAGACTCTATAATTAATTTAAACAGATACAAGCACTTCTCCTCCTCTCTTTTTTGATGCGAGCTGTTTCAACAGACTGTGCAGTGAAGCTGCAGCAATTTCAAAGGCTTCCGCTCCCTGCACAGAAGGGAGCAGATGCAGGAATAGCTCTTTGAAGAGGAAATGGCACCCAATGGGACTGGCAAGCAGCTCCGAGCTGAGCTCAAACAGCCCCCAAAGTCCTTGGGAGCATCTGAGGACATCAAAAGTGGAAAAAACGAGGCTGGGAAAAGCCTGAAGAATGACTTTCCCCCATCCCTGGAGCTTTCTCTTTGCAAGAAGCAGGGTCTGAGAAGAAGAGTCTTCCTTATATTTGGCTCAGATAATCCTACTTATATTGAAAGACTGGAAATAAGGGCTGAACACAGAAGGTGGTTTCAGTCCTGGATTATTTATTAAACTATAAATGTATAAATATATATACAGACACAAGCATATGAATACAAACTTTGGATTCCTGTATATTATTAAAAATCCTATTCTATTCCAATTAATATAAATAAGTATACAACCATATTTCAAAATGACTATAAAGCACTCATAGGGCTTCATGCATGTTTAACTGGTTAACTCAGGAACTCACTGATGTGATTTATCTCAATGAAATGGTACTTTATTTTGATGATTGCAAATATACCCTTCTGACATTTACAGCACAGCACACACTTTCCTACTATCCTATTTAAGTGATTTATAGCAAATTCAATGGAAAAAATAAAGAAATCTTTATTTCAGATATATGAAATTGTGCACAGGTTCATGTATACCCTCTCTGTCCCCAAAGTGGGTAGCATCACTGACTTACTGCTGAATTTCATAACTGTTGGAATTTCCTAGTGCTGATTTTTTAATGGGCTTCACACGTAATGGAACTGTATCCATTGAAGCCTACGGCCTATGCTACTCCTGCAAGACTCCCCCAGTGGAGGGGCAGTTCAAACAGCAATCAATTTTTAGTGGCAGGCCCACAACAGCTGTATTAGACCAAGTGCATGCTCTTTTATGAAAGCTGCATGCTTTCATAATTACTTATATATAAATAAACACCATTTTACTACACTCTGCTACTGCACATAACCAACATGTTGTCCAGAAAAAGAACTGACCACAACATATCCTGCAAATGCCTCTTCTTTGTCAGATTGTGCTAATTATACACCCACTGCATCAAACCTAGAATCATAGAATCACAGAATCAGACGGGTTGGAAAGGACCTCTGAGATCATCAACTCCAACCCTTGATCCACTACCACTACAGTTACTAGACTATGGCACAAAGTGCCACATCCCATCTTTTCTTGAACACCTCTAGGGACAGAGAATCCACCACCTCCCTGGGCAGCCCATTCCAGCACCTGATTACCCTCTCTGTAAAGAACTTCCTCCTGATATCTAACCTAAACCTCCCCTGGCAGAGCTTGAGACCATGCCCTCTTGAAATTAAAACAGAAAATTTCTTTGCTCTTTTCACAGGTTTAATAGAGTTACAAAAGGATACTATTGCTCTATATGTAACACATGGCTAAAAACATACACAGCATTGTCACTAAGGTCAACAGGGCCTGATGTACAGATACTGATCATTAGTATTTTCTACAAAGCTACTGTCAACAGGACAAACTTTCCTTCAAGTAAAAACGTTACTACTTATAACTATAATATGATCCCTTGACTCAGATGCAATGACTTGGTCGAAGTTCAGTAACTGATGCTTGCTCTTTACGTAAGGCATTCTAGTTTCCACTCAGACTGAATGTTTATTTCTGTTTGGCGAACTTCTTCATCCTTGTCCTCCTAACTGGCAAATTCTGACTCTTCCCATTGATTTCACACCACTCTTCTCTCTTCACTTTTCAATTTTACTTTTAGAACAATTTAAGCACATGCACATACAAACCTGAGGTAAGTGGTGCACAGACCTACCGTGTGTGCCTATTTATGTCCATACTTCTGCACATCCACTGGCAGAGATATGGACAGCCTTTTATGTGAGATTATGCTGAGTTTGGCAGGACAATCTTGCATCCTGGCAGGAATGGCCCTCAAACAATTTTGGTCTATAAAGTTTTGCTTTGCTATTGACATGACACCCAGTTGTTCTAATATCGCCCAAAAAAATTATGATAAAGAATTATATTCTATTGTATTACACATTGCAATGAACTGGCTAATGAACTTCATTAAAAACACTTCACTTTTCCTAAGTGTATAGGCTGCTTAACTGAGTTATTAGATGATGTGGAAAAATGTAAGGAATTAAGTTCAGATCAGTGGAATAATTACAATTTCCACAACTCTGTGAAGTGCAAGGTTTGCTGATATGCCTTGACACCTCATATCTTAGTTGTATTTTCAATGTCTGACAGGGTCAGTTGTTGAGAGACAAAAACTCCACAGCCAGTTGCTTATACTTCTGACAGCAAAATTAGAATGCAGAGCAGGAAACAAACTGAAATGGTCTCATACTTGAATGGAATATCAACATTCTGCTTAATTAGGTCACTAAGCATATGTTTGTTTACTTGGATATTTTCTCTCTGGCAGTTCATCTTTGGGTAACACAACTATCTCACTGGAGAGAGTGGAATTCCCATGGCAGATAACATGAGGTCAGTAATTTGGGGGCCAGAAAAGTATGTTTATCAACACTATCTCAAATACCTCATAATGTAGTGAGTTAAGAGTGTGAGAGCAATACATGCCTCACTGGCTTCTGTGTCAGGTTGGTGTCCAGACAAAGGGCAGCACAGCTATTAGGGAGCTGGTTACAGCTCTCCGAATTTCTGCCTGTCCCTGATTTACCTTCTTAGTTGATTGTAATGCAGAGAAGGGTGCAGAAGCTAGTGATACCTATTCCATACATACGGAAAATTTTCCCATGTTGCAAACCAAGAGGCACAGGCAATATTGCCGCCTACATTCATTTCAATCACTGTGTAATTTTTTTTTTATATGTTATATTTTATTTTTATAATTTTCTTCTACATCCATCAATGCATTAATTTTCTTCTTTGTTTTAAGAGCACTGGATGCTTGGAATGTGTATTCAGCCTTCTTGCCTTCAGAGGTCCAAGAACACTTCTGGTGTGCATATAAAGCCCAGTAATTTCCATTTCTGTTTGCATTACAGGCCCAAGCCTCAGCTGAGACTAAAGGAAATCCTTCAGAGATGGTCACAGTACAGACAAGTCCACACAGGCACTGTGGAAAGAGCAGATCCCCTCACTACTAGTGACCCCTCCTTTTATGGGCCTGTGTTGAAAGCAGGACAGGGCTTACAGAAAACTGCGTGTGCTGTTCCCTCCAGATCCCAGTTTCAGGACATGGAGCTTTACAGACAGGTCTGTTTTTCACAAAGAGACAGTCTTTACTGCACAGAGTATCTCAGCAGTTGTTCCTCTGCTATCAGTCTCCCGTCAGTTCCTGGGATGAGTTTTTCTGATTTCTCGACTGAGATTACTTGCACCTGGATGGGAATGATAGGGTGTTGGCAGGGACATTGAGCAGACAAGAGGAGAGGGGAGAAACCTTGCCAGCCTTTGTGTGTGCAACTGCTGAGTCAGTTCAACAGCTCTAGAAATCCCCACCCCCACAAACACAGGTGCAGATGGCCATGTAAAAGTAATCTGAATTTGGCTACTGCCCAAATTCCACATTCCTCTTGGCTCCACTGGAGCCTTTTTCCCACATGACCTCATTGCCCATACCCTTGAGGGGAACAGCCAGCCAGGCAATGCACAGTTTTTCTCAAAACATCCAGGAGTTGTTGCGGAAGTGGGAAGGACATGGGAGTCTGATACAGGTGACAGGAAGAGCACATAGGAATGCCTGGGTCTGGGCCTTTGACCCCCAGACTTCCCCCACAGCCACTGAAGTCTGGAATCCAGATCCTTGGAGCTACTAGGCTGCTTTGTGTCCTTCCACTCCAGCAATAATGCACGAGCTGCAGGAGATCCCTTCATGTGAAGGACTCTGCCAGTGTAAAGCTGCACTGCACAGAGTCTGGCAGTTTCCACTTTGTCCCCCTCTAGGACAGGATTAGAGCACATCAGGATGCTCTTGTGGGAGATTCAAGATGCTGCAAGCCAGCCTCAGCTGCTGATGGAACCGGTCAGGCCCCTGCCCCTCTCCATACACAGCTCCAAGTAGCTGAGGACTGACATGACATGACCAGCAACTTCAGTTCCAGCTTGAGGATTGAGGGTTAATTCCTACACCCGTCTCAACAGTGAATTAATATTGAGTACAGATACTGCATATGGAGCTCATGGACATACCAAAACACAACCACTGAAGATTAAGATTTAATCTACAGAAACCCTAATGATGCTGTTGACTACTGGGTCAAGTTTTCCTACATGTGATGACATTCACCTGTCTACAAAAGAAGAGTAAACCCCTTATTTTAACTTTGTTTAAACAACCAGCAAGTCCACACATTCATCATTTGTCAGGGAGATTAATGAAGCCAAAGCCAGTGGCTCCACGACATCTAACCAAAGGCTGCTTCCATGCTGTGTTTCAGTTTCCAAAATGAAGCCACTTCATGTGGCTAACAAACTTTGTAACTTGCCTGATTTGATTTTGAGGGAGTCTTCAATCATTTTTCAAAGAAGAGTGGAAAAAAATTGGTTGATTTTGATTACAGTAAAACAGACACAAAGCCTGGAGTACTTCAGATAGCAAAAGTTTCAGGGTTCACAAGCAGTTTGAAAAAGGAAAGTGGACTAGAAATCATGATACAACTTCACTGTAGGGACCACTGCTTCAGCTGCTACGATTGGTAAAGGAAAATCAAAATCTGTAGCATTCAGATATGTATCATATTTTATGATGCATATCTATGAACCACCCATTCCCTCGTCTCATGTTTAGCATATCCCATGTGTTAAGGCAAAAAATAAAAACCTGAGCAGTAGGCATGAGAATGACAACACCATCGGGAGCCTCCTGCTGTTGGAGGCTTTATCGAGGAGAACTTTGACTGTCAGCTTGGCTGAGCTTCAAATTTGCCCTAAATATGGTGCAACTGGCTAAGAAGAGCTGGGACGACAGGGTGAGAAAGCTTGCCACCAGAGAACTAGCAACATAAGCGGGTGGCTACCTTCCTCTTTGCTGGGGTCTCATACGGACTGATCAAAAAGGCAACACTAATACAAAGTATTAAGTGTTAGGTACTGTGTACGCCAAGCTCAAGCAAAGATGCTCATGCAAAGCAAGGGCTGTGGTCTCGCAGATGGGGCACAGGCACAGAGCAGCACAGAGGTGTTTGCACAGGCACGGTGCAGCTCATGGTGGGAAGGAAAAAATGAATTGCAAGAGGAATTCCGTTTTTAACAAGTTGCTAAGAGACACTATGTGCCTATTTAAGTCTGAACTGTGTAAGCAGTGGAAACAGAAAGGGAATGGTGGGCAAGGTTAGGACTACCCATCGAATTTCCTGGATTGGCTAGGAAAAAATCCTATCTGGCATCTGAGTGGAGCACTCTTGACATTGCATCTACACCTTTAGCCTCCTTTAGGGCTATTATCATATGTCACAGACCTCCTTCCTAAGCAGCCATGAAGTTGCTTCATAATCTTTGCTGGTTCCCAGGGAGAAGTACTGAGTGGGAAGCTTTATTCTTTCTGTCAATCTCAGTCATGGTACCTGCAACTTCCCATGGTTGTGAACTGCATCCAAAGATCCTAGAGATGCCCTTTCGCACTCAAGCTCTGGGTTAGGCTTTAGACTGAAATCATGCTGTGAACTTGGGAGAAGGGAGGTGTGTGGGAAGGAAAAAATGAGAACAGAAGGAAAGGACACTGCAAGATCCGACGCTGGGATGGAAAAATGGAGATTTACAGGAAACTTGTTCTTACAAGAAATGCAGAACAGAAAATTGTTGACATAACATCCTACATGAAACAGAGATACACACAATGCTATCAGCAGCTCTGGAGGTGTGCCTGATTAGAATAGCAAGAAAGAAGAAACATCCTGAATCTGAATCACTATCTGTCCCTGAAACAGAGATTTAATTCATTTCTGGTTTTAAAAGCTGGAGAAGATCACTGATAATTTGAGTATTTTTCAGAATAATTAAAAACAAATAAGGAAAAAACTACCTTACAAGTACCAGCAAGCCATGTTTGGGATGCTTTGTTTTTGTTAGAATTTTTTTTCAGACAGAACATTTATAAAAATCCAAATACAGATTTGTGGCTCCATATGTACAGCAAGTAGAACATTTGGTTGCACAGTGGTCATCTCAGTGGTATTAACCTGCAGCCTCGCCATTCATTATTTGTAAAATCACTGTCTTCATGAAGTACCAGGTCACAATCATGATAAATCCCACATATTTCACTTCAGTACAAAAATTTTCATCAGTCTTAAGAGTGAAAAAGAAGGAGAAATTAAGTCACCCCAAAAAGGCAGAATAATCAGATTCTGTGGGAACATACAACAGGACAAGCAAATCATGCCAGCAAGAATTTTGGCTCTAATATGTTGAAGTGTGAATAAAAGCTCTTGTGCCATGCTTGTCAAAAGACCACATTCAACAGCTTGGCCATGTAGGCAATTACCATAATCTTCTGTGGACCTGTGCAAAGTATTCTAGAAGTGAATGTGCACTAAAAACTTGTAAAATTCAGCCCTGCTCCCACTTCTGAACTTGTAGCAGTCCATACTTTCATTGGACAGCAAGAATTCGGGGCAAGGATCATCCTCTAGTATGTACTTTGTACAGTATCAAGACAAAGGGTGGAGGACTCTAGCTGCCACACAATATAAATAATACTGATTCATCTTCCTGCTGACTCCCTATTAGCTTGATTACCTGGCTTGATTCACGTTAGGTCTGTAATAGCTTCCGTGGGCTATCAGAAACCTTATTTCCTCGAGCTGTTTATATTGGTGAAAAAGACACCAACACACCTGCCTCCTGAGAGGATGGGTTTGAGGCAGAACACAACACAGCCTCTCCTCTTCATGTCTGAATGCAAGTTTGCTTGAGCTGCTCTTGAAGTGATGAGGAAAAATGGGAATCCAGGCTCTGTATCTGCAGCCAATAACAGCTTATTTCTAGCTCAGGTGAGACTTATATTTTGAGGGAAACATATGCCCCAAATTGTGTTATTCCTTCTCGCCCCTGCAAGAGACTGCAGGTTCCTTTTGCTCCCTGAACACACGGGGGCACATGAGGAAAGTAGGTCCAGTTGCCCTTACTCAGCACTAAACCATGTCCTTGGCTCACTTGATGGTGCAGCAATTCTAGGGAAGCAGATATTTGTTCATTTTAATAAAGGCTTGTCTCTATTAATCGATCCTGTCCACATTGTCATCAAGATCCAGACTCTCACTTCGTCTGGGACTCCAAATGTTCCAGACATTTGGAACCAAAAGCAATGCTTTTTTTGCTCCAGTCATACTCATCTATCATTTGTTGTCACAACGACCCATGCCACCTCCCTGGTTTCTTTATAAGCCCTTGTCACAGCTTTATCAACCCACTATCTGCTTCCACCTGTCTTCTTTTTATTTGGGTTTAAGTATTGAACTTTTACCTATACTGGACCAGAATCCAGCAATTTTTAGCTTGCTCAGGGCCACGGTCTTTTCAAGTTTTATTTTTTTAAGTTACTTTAGCCTTAATCTAAGAATACAGTTCTTTTCAGTGGAAAGAACAGGCTGGTGAGGAAAAAAGTAAAAATACCAAAAGAATTAGATTTTTAATTTGGTCTTCATGTCTGCCTCTTCTACTGAAATGTTAACAAAGCCTACCTACCTCTACAGGTCTAAGTTTTGAAATTGGTGGGTTTTTTTAATAACCAGTCTGATTTCACTGAGTAACTCCTTCACACCAAGACAGGATTCCCTTCTTAATTGTATATCCCTTCAGTGCATACTTTTCTCTTCATTCCTTCCTGGCACTGTCCTTTAAACACGCTTAGGAAAAAAAATCACACTCGTCCTTGGCCTCCATTTTCTTCCTCTATTTTCCTTCTCTTCCATTCAAGACCCATGACCAAAGTCCTCCTAATCATTGAGAAGACTTCTAAACTATACAAATACACGAAGAAAGACTGACACCTTTTCAAGTATATCACAAAATTAAAATATAAACTACAGCAATTACATGCACAGTATCAACCTCAGCTAATGAAACAGTTACAAGCTGTTTCAAATGCCTTCTCACCCCCCACTTAAATCAGGTGAAAGCCTACCAAACTAAATTCTTGCGACTTCTAACAGCAATGTCACATCTCCTCCTGATGAAGTTTGGGCACAGCTCGAACTGCACCTCCGAACACCTACTGAACATTGGCAATGTGGGGTAGACATGTGGAATGGGACACTCTTGAAGAGTAAAGACCATGTGCAGCCAGTGAGAAGCAATTCCCTGTCAGCAGACACAAAAGAGGAGATAATATTTCCCCATCTGTGTTGCCAAGCCTCTGAAGGCTGTAAATCTCTCCAGAGCAGCCACTACAATGATGGTTCTGCATGTTGTGCTTGAAGAATAGTGACATTTCATCAGCTACCTACAGGAGATGCAGAGTAAATGGAAAAGCATTTTACAGTTTTCCAAGGGCATAGAGGGCCAATAATGCATGCTGCTACTGCATCTGCTAAAGCTGTTGCACTGCCCACTCACATCTTCTTAGTAATTTTCCCATGTGCTTATAATGGACTTATCCTGACACCTCTGGCAAACGTACCTCTGCAACCTACCTCACTATGCCGCAGAACCTCTGCTCAAATAAACCTAGGTCAGCAAATACACATTTTGACTGCTTGCTTTCCTGTGCTTGCAATGATGGCTGATACTCAGCATTCTTCTCCCTCTCATGTTGGAAAACAGTAAAAAGCCAAATGACACCATTTTAGGTCATATGCAGTCAAGCAAAGGCTACATGAATCAGGACTGCTGTTAGCTGCTGTTTTGTTCTTTGGTCTCTAGAAAGATCCATTTCCTAAGTTACTAAGCACAGGCTTTTCCAAAGCTATCTCTGCAGCCAGAGCCCACATTCCACTTCTGTGTGAGGGAGGTACTTACAAGTATCAAGAACCACCTACATTTGAAGAGGTGAATTTGATATCAAATATTCAGAGGATCACTGAGGTGGGAAGGGACCTGTGGAGATCAGCTAGTCCAAGCTCACTGTTCAGACTAGGTTTAATTAGAGCAAGTTGCACAGGGCAGAGTCTAATTGAATTTTGATTATAAGCAAGGATGGAGATTCCACAGCCTCTCCAGGCAACCTTATGTAGTGTTCAGTCACCTTTACAGTAAAAAAGGTTTTTCTTATGTGACCTTAGGTCATTATACCATCTGAATATTTTTTCCTCTCCTCTCCAAGGAACTGTGAACTGGTCTACAGTTTTGGAGAAACTTCCTGCAACTGAAGTATGAGCAAGAAGGGTGGGTTCCAAAGTTTTTAAGGTAAGAATTCACACACAGATTGCTAACATTGAAAAGGGATGTTTATTATTGTACCTATATTCTAGCTCACAGACTGAAGAAATTACACAAACATCACAGAGTCAATCTACCTAGAAAGCCTAATCATAGCTGTCACCTTTTTCTCCCTCTTTGCCAGTTTCCTGTTTCTGATGCTGATGAGGTTTAAGAGCGGTACTGATGATGCCACTTATCTCTGAGGTTCATGAGCAGGATGAAAACAGTACTTTTACTTTACTCATCCTTTGGTACTTTAGTTCAGTACCTCAGTTCAGAACATCATTTAACATTCAATCTTCTACACATCTCAAGAGGAAATAGGGCTTTCAAATGGGAATTAACCACTAGAAGCAGCCTTGCAGCCAACCACCAAGGTCACTGGGATTTTTCACCAGCTTGTCCGTCACATTTCCACACTTATTTTCTAAAGATACTTTTGCGGTATGGTTACCACTGTCAGCGTTGGATAAGGAATCTTCCACACCCTATCTTGCATTTTCTTTACTGACAGCGTTAACTTCAGGAGCTTGTTGCTCCATTTTATGATACAACTCTCCCATTATTAGTCTCAGTTATGTTTCAAGTTCAAATGAAACCAAACCAAACAAAAAAGGTGGGAAAGAAATCCTCTGAAGTCTGGAAGCAAAACTCCCCAGCACATATAGGATTATTGCCAAAGATCTAATTCACGTGATCTGTACGCAGTTAGGGTTGTCTGATTGAAGTTGTAATACTTGTGCAAATCATAGTCTCTAAGAAACACTTAATATGGAAAAAGCATAGGAAATGATGGGCTGACATGAACATAATCAACTTCCAAGCAGGAATTAAGGTATTGCTACAGAATAAGTTACGGCCAGGGTGGGAATTAAGGGGCTTTTTTATGGCAAAACTAAGAAGCGGATGTGTCAGATCAGCCATACAGCACAGCAAAAATAAGACAGCTTCTAAAGTAAGTACCAAATATAATACCGTTCGCAAAGGCTAAAGGTATCTGGGCCAAGACAGGATTCTTCCCCCTGAAATTTTATATTGAAGTAAAAAAATTAGTCAGCTGAAGACAGTCTCGTCTGTACCACAAAATTATTGTCTATTAGTATGTATAAAATAATCCAACGTGAAAAGATTAGGGAATACAAAGACCACGGCATTTAAAGGAGCTTCATGCTAACTGGAACAACAGATGATGATAAGAAGTTAAGGATGACAATGCTACATGCCATGTCAAATTTAGTTCATGTAAACTAACATGATAATTAAAGGATGTTCGCATCGAGTTTCCAGATGGAAGAGGAAAAGAAAGTCAGAAAAGACGTTGCTTAAAATGATTTCTGATGACTTTCTTATGGGAAGGACAGAATCAGCCAGTTAAGACTATGGTAAAAAGAGAATGTAGTGTCTTGCAGGAGTAGTATCCCACCAAACAAAGCAATCTATCTCTACATATATGCACAGAACTGATGACAGATATGGTGACAGAATAAATATAAAGAAAGTTGCCCCACATTTCTACCACTTTTAAAAATTCTGAAAAATGCAGCTGAGGGATGGACATAATTGAAGTAAAGCACAACACACCAGTTTCTCCGTCCAAAGAGTAGTAATTTCTGACTTCATGTACCTTTTTCACTGTTCACTGTTGATTTTTGGCTAAGATTATGTTCCATACTGGTTTTCAAGTAGAGATTCCAAAAATTTCTAATTACAATGGATACAATCATAGTGTGTCTTAGTAAAAACAAAATGAAAAAATATTAAAGCATCTAGCAGTAAGATATTAATATCTGAGGTACAAAACATCTGAATTAAAGAGCTATACTTGTTAATCTAAAGATACATGCTTTCATTACCGATAATTATATTTATGTCTGAATTTTTAAGTGGAATTTATTAGATTGCTGAAGCAATTGACATACAATAATACGACTGTCAAATACATTGTCAATTAAAGTATGTATACCAGAAACAGTCTGACTTTTGCAATACAAAGTACTGCATTCATTGCACAGTCAGGACAAAGTGGTCTTTAAGCACTTCAAGCACTAGAAATGGCAATTAGGTAATAATTTTTGTCTTGAAGTATGGGTATTAGCTTATTTCAGATAACAGATTTTCACTGATAAATGCAACTACTGTACCATCACCCTAATTACAAAGTAGGGAATGTAAGGGGAGGGCAAGACCTATGCAGAAGCAGAAAAACAAAAATACTGGATTGAAACATTTTGATGCCCACTCTTCTCTCAATAGTCTGAGAGGCATGATTCAAGGCTGTCAATATCGTGGCCAAGGAGCTATACTGAAGGTGAAAGCAAGCTGCTGTACTGAATTTGAAGGTGACAGTTCTTCATCATGCCCATGCTCTAGTCAGCATAAATGCAGAACAACCACTAGCTCGCAAACATACAAACCTTTCACCAGTTGCACTACCTGTTCCTCAGCAGAGCCACTGGTGTCAGCCTCCTAAAATGCAATGTGGACTAAGAGATGTATCTACACAGATACTCCATGAAACCCTAACTCTGCACCACTGGTTTACGTTGGCAGAAAGTTCCTTGACCAAAATAGGCTACAATGACAAAAATACTTTTACAAGGATAACCACATCCACTTTGGTATAGAAAGGAAGCAACACTGGGCAACCTAAACCAACACTGCCACAGCATCAAGAGTTTCAAAGAGAGCCAGCATTCACATATGTTAGCTACCACATTTCTTCTAAATCAGTCTCAGACATCAATGGATGCAAGGGGCTGGCAAGTCGTGGCTGTAGAGGGAGAAAAGGTCTTTGTTACACTCTGCCATGAGTTATTTCCTTGCTGCAGGAGGAATGCTTCAGCAGCCTTGTCCATGTTCAGCTTCTCCCACTATTTGGCTACTACAGCTGAAAATGTGAGATCAAACCAGAGAATGCAACTAACACTTTTTTTCTCAACAAGCATTAGCTTGAGGAAGCAGGGAAAGAACAAATGAAATACAGAAGCTATAAAATGCACAATACTAACATCAGCATTTTCTTAAAACTCTTCAAGAGAAAAGGAAAAGAAGAACACTGATTTTACACCCTTCTTCACATTCCTTTTCCACACATCCATCTTCAAATACAAGACACAGCAGAGCAATCGTATCAGTGAGCTACAGTTCTCTTCTCGCTGCCACACGGCCTTGTACTGACTCATCTGGAAGTCCTGCAGCTTGTGAGCTGCTCTGGGCCTAGGGAGGCAATGTAAAGTCCTTAACAAGCTCTAGTGGTATAGGACATTATAAAGGCAATTGCTTAAAAGCACTGTATAGGGATGTTAAGTCCTTTTTTTCCCTCCAGATGACAAAGAACTGGCATATTATGATCTTTCCTTGTAGAACACTATATACTGACTTAGTTCTCTTCTTCAGATTCTTACACATTTTCAAAATCCTGTAATGCAGTTGGTTTGAGGAAGAACTTGAAATATGACCATCAAATACCAGAATAAACTGAGAGTAACACAAGGGGGTTTGTTGTTATTGTGTTTTGTTTTCTTATTTGTGTTTGTTCTTATTGTTTTGTTTTCACAAGCGATGGGAAAGAAATAATGGGTTTCTATAACTGCGCGGCATTTCTCTATCACATAAGAAAGTATTTTTGAAGCCTGGACAAAAAGTCAGGGAACAAATGGTTAAATGTGTCCCCTCTCCATCAAAATCCCCTGTGCTTTTCTTAAAAAAACTGAATTTGTTGTTACTTTTAAAGAGCTGGCAGAGGCTTGACCACACATCTTCCATTAATATTAAGAAAAAATATGTGGGCAAACCTTTTCATGCAATTTTCTGAAAATCTCAACCTTTCATAAAATGGAATGCCAAAACAAAAGTAGTAATAATGTGGCTGATGTAACTTCAATGGTTCAGTTGTTTAAGCTTTATCTGATTCCATGCTTCCTGAATATGGATAGCTTGGTTTCTGGGATAATAGCAATTTGGATAGTTATTTCATTATTTCATCTCATCTGGGTTTTTGAGGAAATGTTGGTTGATTTGTGGCTATGTTGTTCTCATTTACCAATGAAATATTACAGTCAAATACAGCACAGAATTTTTCCCATTTTACATATAAAAAAAATAATAATTCAGCTGTATCCCTGGTAGAGCAATTGACAAAATCCTTCTAAGGGTTACTTTATCTTCCTTTTTTGTTCATGCCTCCAGTTTGTCAGCAACTGAATCAGTAATTAACTTGGACTGTCATGTTTTCTGTACCATAAATAGAACATTTAAACAACCCTGAAAAGCTCTGTTTTCTTGAGGTTACACAAGATCTCAAAAAAAGCATGAGGCTGAAAACCACTACCCAGTGGATTTTAACGTTTTGAGTTCTGAAAGAAAGTGAGTTGCAGGACATCCATGTCTGTCTTTCAGAGGCTCAGGGTGAATGAAAAGTCAGCACTCTTCACAAGTTTTCTAAACAAGTGTATGACACTCTCTTTGCTTTTTCACACTGCCTATGGAAGTGGTGGGTTATTTTTAGTCTTACAAATACATTTGATCTGGATCAGTGAGGACTCATCAAAGAATCTACTCAAAAAAATGACAACTGACAAGTATGGAGATAAGTCATCTGAAATGCCAATTCATGTGACTGCGATTACCAAAGACAAATCCATTAAGTCAAAAAAAAAAAAAAAGAAGTCCTCACTCTTATTCCCTCCCTCCAAATCTCTGTAGCTCTAGTAGCTGTGCCATGCTGTTTCTTAGAGAGTTGGGACAGTATATTTCTTATTATTTAAATGAGAAAGGTAAAACAGTAACATGACATCAATGGATATAAATGCAGTTGCAACGAAGATTGTCAAAAATCTCTTGACTTATGAAAACATTTCTCTTTTAGTTTCAGAAGAGTTGAATTATTATGCCTCATCATGTCTGACATATTTTGGTGGTGGGGAAATAAACTGAAAATAAGGAGTCTGCAAGAAATATTGACCATAGTGTACTGCAATTAATTATCAGATGGGGTGTGATCTTACTTCTGGAGATATGGTGTACTATTTGATCCAAAACCAACAACTGTCAAAAAGACAATGGAATGTAATTACTGAGGAGGCTCTTTTGAAAAGAATCACATGAAGACAGCATAAAACCAGAAAACCCTGTATTATTTGATTTACAGTTTTGTCACTATGGGCTTTTCTGTGCTGAAGACAATTTACTGCAGTTTTTCTCCCTCTATGACTTCTCAAAAAAAAGCGTGGTGAAACCCACAAAATCTTCTAGATTAAGAGATGAACAGCACACCATGTTTCACAAACTCCAATAAGGTTCTAATAGTTTAATAATCCTTTCCCCAGGCGGAGACTAACACTGAAAAAGTACCAAAAGAGAAACAGCACTCCAATCCAGCTCGGGTTAAAGATTTAGCTCTTCATTTTGAACACAGAAGATCAGTTTAGGGAAACCACCTTTTTATGAAGTAGATTTTCAATAAACAGTAAAGAATGTTCCCTGTTGGAACAGCCTCTGAAAATACACACTCAAGACTTCAGTGCCTGCAATATGCTGTCCTCACTACCGGGGACCTGGCTGCCTTCTGCACTCCCATATCACAAGAAGCAGCTATGCAGCACAGCGATTTGACGAAGCTCTTTCTCAAGACACTCTGGAAAATGATTCAACTAATGGCTTGGTGGGCAGGTCCAATTTTTTGCCTCATTGCCTCTGTTCTGACTCCAACTCTGTATAATATTTTGGAGAAAGTTAGCCTTCTTTGCACTGTGCCGAGTAAATATTTTGTCAGTTGTTAAGGATGAGCTACAGAGTAAGACCCAGCAACGTACCCAAATTCAGCAGCAAGACTTGGAACCATATTAGAACTTTTTCCAGATTGTGATTTGTAATGTATTTCAGAAGCCAGAAGAAAACCAGCCACTTGAACTATTACGGAAAGGCTGAATGAACTCTTTTCAGAGCTGTGAAAATGTTTTTCCCCACAGCTGAGAAAAAAATTAAAAAAATCATTAATGCCAACAGAAAGCCTGGGTGCTGAAGGGGTAAGTTTACTTTCTGAATACTCCACAGCGCAGCATGTTCCTCAAGGAAGGAATCTGTATCCAGAATGAAGGTATCTGTGCTGCACCAGAGAGAAAAACCTCACTAGGATGGGCCAAAAAGGCAAAAGGGCCAGTGCTAATGAAAGGTTGTGACACCAAACTGTCCATGTCAGAGACACATCAACACGACCTGCTGGTGAGGACCGAGCAAGGAAAACACTAATAGAGGCTGCCCTCCATCCCGTCTCCACAGTGGAGCTACAGAGAAGGAGGTACAAATGAAGACTAAAAAAAGACTTGTTTCAGGAACATAATTATTTGATCTCTGCTGCAGCCAGACAATTACTAGCAGTGATGATCACCAAAACTGAATTCCACTACTTAAGCAAGAAAAACATTCAGCTTGTAAATTACTAAATAAAGAGAAGGACAAGTGAACATAACTATGTGGCTCAGCATACATCTGTAACAGTGTCATGGTAACCACTTGTTTGTACTTCTTATGTTATGTCTAACATAAAATATCTACAGTAATAATCTGTGGGAAAAACAAATACAGACCTATATATAAGTGCTGTTGTTTGGACCAGTGAAGAAATAAAATAAAAAAGCACCTTCCTCTCCAATAGAACAGTCCTTCTTTATATAATTTCCCTAGAAGTTGTGTTAAAATAATCTTCGTCTTGATGTTAAGTATGCCAGAGATTCTGCCTTCCTTTTACGACTGGGGCCAGAAAAATGCTTTTTTTTGTTTGCATGGCAAGCTACAAACCCCCTAAACTGTGTGAAAAGGGTGAAAAATATGAACAGGGTCACAAAGAATGCAGAGACAGTGTGCGAAGACAGAAACTGAAAAAATTATGTTGGTATTCCTATCACTACCCCAGCTACACAACACTAATAAAGTGACAAGCAGTTTCATTTCCTTCCACCCATCCATCCATCCATCCATCCATTCTTCCTTTCTTCCCTTCCCTCTGTCCCACTGTCAGAGACTGAAACAGTTAATGATTTTACATATTCTAAGATCACCAAAAGACTTTTGCAAACTGAAAAGAAGCAGCTGCTCACCCAGCAAAGCTCCCATTTCCCCCAATACTGCTAAAGGATCAGATGAGCACCATTGTCCAGCTATCCTGGGTGCAAATGCCTGCACCCAGGAAGGGAAGCGGCTAAGAAGAGGCAAGTCCTGCAAAGTGGGAAAATCCCTTTTATCATGCCAATGTCCTTCCTTTACATGAACTCTGTGCATCTAGCCTGGGCTATGCATCTCCAGTGTTGGACCATGATTGATGCTGGCACAATAGGCAACTGCAGCTGTCTTCGGAGCTGTTGGAGTCTCGTAGCATGGCCTGTGACACTATCCATTTTGGGACACTATCCAAATCATAAAACTCCCCACTCGGGAAAGGTACAAGGCCGGAAGTGTATAATAACTCATAACTTCTTTGAGTTTTGGGGGCAGCTTCCCCCAGCCCCAACAAAGCAAGACCACCACTTCAACTAACAGACATGGAAGATGCAACTACCAAGTTTCATTGCTGAACCCACTGGGCCATGCCTATATAGATCTTTGCACCCTTATCCTTTCTTTCCCTTTCTCTCCCTCATGCATTTCCTTAAATGTTATCTTTATGCTTTAATAGTGCTATATTGCTATTCTTTAATACTGCTATATTGCTACAGATGCTCTAATATTGCTGTATTGCTATAGATGACAACACCCAAAACAGCAACATACCTGTTAACCTTTGAAACAAAATGGTTCTAAAATAAATCCTACATATGTATGTTTACAAACACTGGTTATTCAGTGT
>VYXB01001212.1:0-69430 GCA_013397135.1 Pachyramphus minor | reverse complement strand
TTTCACTCTAATCCACCCCAAGAGATTTATTAATAAGAACCTGGGTTCCCCCCCCCCCATTCTGAGGCAGGTCCAACAACAACCCCCCCCCCCCCGCACTTTTCTCTTTCCTTCCCCTCCTTCCTCTACTTTTCCATTTTTGAAGCTTTTTCTGAGGTACAGACTCTATATGGGAGATATTAATAGGCTTTTTGTAGAGGAAAGAATACCACTTACTGAACTAGGAAATTTTTTCGGAGAGTATTTAAAATCAAGCCTGGCTAATGGTTCCAGTCCCTGACTGACCTCTGTTGGACCTGGCATGCTCAAAACAAAGAACACCAGTCCTTCAGGGAAAGCCATACCAGAAAGCTAGTAGAAGGCCAAAAGGATTTATTTTTTGTTTCCACTACAGTTTATTATTGGCAGTAATATCCAAAATGTCTCACTGAATCACGAGGCAATAAATTGAAGCATAAATTGATAAAGTCTACAAAGTTCAATTTCCAAGAAGAGTAATTCTTGACAACTACAACAATTTACAATTTGAACTGAGTAAAACTTTCCACTTTTGTTTCTTTAACACATTCATAACTATCCTTCAATTCAGGGATATCACGTCAGATAAACATAAACATTGGCTTGCTCTTCTCCAGACCAACATGTTGCATATATTGGTTTAGCTCAGAAATTCTTTATGTGTCATCCTCCCATCTGATTTCAGGATCTTCCTGCCACACTCTTAGGCCAATGGTTTCTCCATATCACCACTGTACTCCTCCCCACCTGCTGGCCTGGGTTAGGGTTAGCACTGGAAAGAGTCTGGTTCCATTTTCTTGACATCCACCTTTAAGATATTTGTGTGCATTGATAAGATCCCCTCTCAGTTTTCTCTTCTCCAGGCTGAACAGGCCCAGCTCCCTCAACCTACCTCATCAGAGAGATGCGCCAGACTCTTAATTTTTGTGGCCCTTTGCTGGACCCACTCCAGGAGCTTCACATCTTTCTTATAGTGAAGAGCCCAGACCTGGACACAGCACTCCAGATGCAGCCTCACCAGGGCAGAGTAGAGTGTCAGGATCACTTTCCTCAACCTCCTGTCTATGCTCTTCCTAATGTGCTCTCGGATACTGTTTGCCTTCTTGGCCACAAGGTCACACTCCTGGCTCATGGACATACTGTTGTCCACCAGGACCCTGAGGTCCTTCTCCACAGAGCAAGCATACTTCCTTGGCCTACCTGAATTCTTAGCATAAAGAACACAAGTTTTCTCTGTCACAGTTCCTCTTTCCGTCTTTCTGATGGATCAGCGAATGAAGTTGTAAGAATGTACCTTAAAAATTATAGCCCATTTTATGTATTTACTTTCAGATAAGGCCAGCAATTATACTTAAAAACCAAGTGCAGTCCAAATAAAAGTCATTGTTTCAACAGCAACAAAAAAAGGTATGGCTTTCCTCAGTAGTTCTTTTCCGTAAGGTGTTTCATGTGTTTACCAACTATAAAACTTCACTGAGGTTAAGTGAATGAAGAGATAGAGTCAGTGACTAACTAACAAGGAGACAGCAGTAACAGAATCAGGAAATAAGGTATGCACCAGCATAGGATTAACTACATAGACCCAGTCCTCTGATCGACTCAGTTTGGCACCTGACCTAGAGGAATGCACAGTGCACGTATGCTCACTACCTACGTCCAGTTTCAGCTCTGTATATACACTGCCTACCGCTTCAGTTCTGCCACATTTCTGAAAACATGCCCTTTTTTTGGCATGTGCCATGTTCAAGACACTTGCTTCGAAGAAATGCACAACTTTTTGGGTATCTGGCAATTCAGATTGCAGTACTTACTTTTTTAAGCCCAGTGACTGAAACCAAGTTTCTGCAATTTTGTTTACTGCTGTGAAGAAATTCACGCTGCATCCTGACAGTAAATAAGAGGACATATGATGAGGAAAGAGCTTAATAAGGCAGGTAAATATCAAACAGCAATTCAATTCAACTTGAGAAAAACACTCTAAATTTCTGCTTGAAAAAGTTTAATGATACTTATTTCTAAGTCTGTGAATGTATTTCTTAAAAAGCAAACCACTGAATTATTCCTTAGTGCATTGAAAGGAATGGCCTAACTTGTAGTGATGTCAAAGAGGTAAGATTTCATTGCATATATCAAAAAAAGAAGCTACATAAAATAATACAATTAAGGAGTAATATATTTTGCGGGGTTGGCAGAGTATGTTCAAAGCATGGCAATCCTAAAGAGATGATATTAATTAAATTTGTTTCAGAGACAAGAAATAAATTTGTGCACATTTTGTGTTTCCTTGTTATGTCCATTATCTGGCATTTTAAATGACATATATTTGGCCCTTTGGAAGAAAAGAACTAACTTGAACTTTATTTCAAGAACAGTCCAAGACAACTAGTCAAGCTTTCTTAACTTCCTTAAAAGAAAGACAACACAATCTTCTATATTTGTGCTCTTACGCTACGTGAAAAGAAATTAAAAAGGAGTGCTAGAAGCACATTTGTAAAATAACTGGTGAAAAGCTGCCTCTAGCACAAGCTCCATGAGGACAGCTGTATGGCTATCCTTAAGAACAGTATACTGAAGTAGACGTATTCTTCACAGCAGACTGGAACTTCACATCATACTCAGTGCAGCATGCAGCCCGTGTAAATCACTAATTTAGGGAACACAAGTCACTGCACAAGTCTCAGCATACAGCATAGAAAAGATGCAGGAGAGCCTTAAGAGAGCCTAACACCTCCATTGCCTCCCTGTTCCCTGGGACGAGCTGAACCTTTCAGAAGATCAATGTAGAAACTCACCCACAGATCCAACATGTGTGAACTGTGTATTTCCTAATTTTTAATTTATAGTTATCTTTTTTCATACTGCCACCTCCCACCCAAAGACCCAGTCAAGTCTACTTCTCCTAGTAATCTGGAAGGACTGAAATGTTGTGATTCAAGTTTTGGCTACACCTTTCACTTTCATCTAGATATGCTCTTGATTTTGCTAGAAGATTGCATTTGAGAGGGACAAGAAATCAGAATNATACTTATTTCTAAGTCTGTGAATTTATTTCTTAAAAAGCAAATCACTGAATTATTCCTTAGTGCATAAGTTAATAGTGGTGTGCACTTTTTAAAAGTGCCCTTAATCTTAAGAATTATATAGAACTACAAATCTATGGAAGCAAAATTGACATATTTTTATTCGATTTATTCCTTTCAAAAGATAATTTATTATTGTTTCCAAAATTATCTTTCACAGACCGCTACTACAACAACAAACACAAGTTCATGCTGATCAGAATATCATCTCACTGGTTGATCTGATCTTACTGAGAGAAAGGGAGGCTTATAAAAAATGTTTAAAGACTAAACAGTACAACCAGTGCCAAGTTTCACTTGACTCACACTGTATGGAAGCTGAGGCCCTAGTAGCCAGTGTTCTTGTCTGCCAGAGGCCCATGTTCTCAAGTTGAAACAGATTTTCTATTTGCCAGTAATACTTTCAGTAATCACCAAGTTCTACTAAAGAAGACATTAAATAATTCCTGTGACATCATATATTATATTTCATTTTCTCTTTAAAATACATTAAGAAACATTTTGGAAAAACCCTAATTCTTTATAAACAAAACATAACTAGTATGGGTGTGTGTACCCAGATGTCTATGTGTGAGAGAGATTTTGGAAACGAAAGGCTCTAATTTTTCTTTTCTGAAAGGCCCTAGATTTTACAAGGTCAGAACCGGAACTTTCAAATAAAGAAGAAAAACATGAACGCACAGAAGGAACGCACATCTGTTACGCTGTAGTTCATACTGCAATCCAAAAACAACACAAGGAAAGGCATGCAAACAACATAACAATTTTGGTGTTCTGGTGTGACTTTAGATAATCAGGAAATTTTTGGTTAAGAGCAAACTAATAAAAAAAACCCCTACGAAAACTCAGCCTAGCCCCTATGGCTACATTCCTCAGAGGACGCTGCTGAAAAAAAGACAGAAATCTCTGACATTTCTGATTCCCCTTCAAGACGGAAACAGAGTGTGTTTGAGTCTTCCTTGTTAGAGTTAGGAAGCTGTACCAGTGTATACTGGTGTTTTAAGACAGAACAGAGACATATCAGCGGCCAGAAAAAGTCTTTTCATAGATTGAATGTCTTAAACAAAGCAGCGCTGTGGGGCAATGGTGAGAGGAAGTGGTTTTGGGTGGCAGTCCATGGTTTGGAAAGGAGTCCAAGTCGCTGACTGCCAGCGGTGCCCCAGAGCAAGGACCATGACATCCACAGGGTACATCTTTGCTCGATCTTATCTAGAAAGAATCCTGGATAATGCAATCCCAGTACCTGCTGGGATTTGCAGACCTCCATAGAAAGGTATATTTGGAAGGAGTTCAAGACAGATGCATCTTCCTTTCTATTAACTTATGAAAGTCTGAAAGAAACCAGAGATGATGCTCATCTCCCCTCTAAGCAGGGAAAAAACCTCCTTGTTTGACTTTCAGCATCAAAGCTGAGGAGGCAGAGTGATTTAATCCCAGCAACACCTGGTACGGTTCTAAACTCTGTGAGCAGGCCATTTTTTTTATTGTTACACTTACTAAAAGTGTTTATAGTTGCTTGTTTGTTTAGACTTCGCCACTAGAACTCTGGGGAGAAATCTCTCTTCAGAGAGAAGCTGTTTGTTTGTAAAATAACAAGCAAAGCCTGCAGGGAAAATTGGCCTGTAACATGAAGGAAAAGCAAATGAGTGATAATGGATTCAAAGGTTAGTGTAGAGACAATGAAGAAATTCATCAGGTTAATGGACGCACTCAGCTACCCACCCTCACCTTTATCCAACTACGGCATAGCTGCACTCCAGCTCTGGGTACATCATCAAGATGGATGAAGATCAGATACTGCAAACAGGGTGAGATGCAACACATGGGAACACATGCAAGCTCCAAGTATGTCACCTAGGACAGGTATATCTATGCACATTCACCTACTTGGCTGCAACACTAATCCCTTGCAGACCAACTAACTTCAGACTGGGACACAATTGCTGTTTTACCTCCTGCTGTGTACAGACCACAGAACTTTACTCTGCAATTGAAGGAAAACATTATTTTCAACCATGTGTGCACCAATGTGGCATGGCTGAACTACAAACCATCATGTAGGTGGAAGACTTACCCACTTCCCAACACATCTTTATAGCTGGATCTTCTCATACTAGCTCCTGAAAAGCTTAAAACCAGCTAACTTCCCAGTGCAGCTTAAATTCAGTCAATATTTAGATTCTGTCATTTCTGAAATGATTCCCCAGCTTCTTTTCTCCAATTTGGGATTTAAAAAACTCCATGCAAAATTCCACATCCCACCTGGTAAGCAATTTATTGTGACCGGCTTATTTAACATTTCCCATTACCTTCATGAACTACCTTGAAACTCTAAAAAGCTGTTTATGTAAACTAAAACAGCAATAAAATTCTGCCAATAAATTCTACAGTATGATACCAAAATCAAATCTCAAGGTATTTCACATAACCCCAAAGCTGAGGCTTAAAAAATATCACAGTTAAAATAGTCACAAAATTGCAAGCTGGGGTTAGAAAATGTCTTTCAAAGTAAATTTTTGACAGAACACATTGTTTGGACATAACTGAAATGTCGTCATTTTTTTCTTTGACAAAATCTTTCCATGGTTATAAACAATCTAAAAGATTCACCAGACTACTTCAGTACAGCTGCAGTGGGGTCATTCCGACTTCTCCCAGCAGCTCTCCAGAACAAGGTAGCCTTGGGAGAGTTTAGTTTTCAAGCATCTGATGCACCAGTTCTGGGCTGTGGACTTAGCTTCTGGCTAAGACCACACCTTTCATAACACCGATTTTCCTCATCTCAGACCAACCAGTTTGGAGAAACACAAGTGCAACCACGAAGTACGCCTAGGAAGATACAGTTCAGGTTTGCACTAACTCAGAATAAATTATTTTGTTACTTACAGGTTTAAAACGTACAAAATAATGCAGAAAAACCCACCCTACAACAACAAAAACACCCAGAATGAAACATCACAATTTTTTCCCTCCATTAATGACATAAAGAGTAAATACAATCTATGGATGTATGAAAAACTGGAGAATAATGGCTATGCAGACTGCTGCATGTCTATAGCAGTGGTGTGTTTGGGTTTGTCAGATATGAGACCTTAGCAAGCCTTACCTGCGTGGCAATTCTAAGTAGATACAATGTATTTTTTGTACGCTCTATCATTCTACCCAAGTAAGAGAGAAACAAAGACTGGCTTATTTGAGGCTGCACAAGAAAAAAAGAGGAATAATTAATGCAAACTTACAGTCAGGTAAACTGCTGCAGAATTTGCTGCCCTTCATGGGGGAGACCTTTACTGCATACAACAAGAATAATGGACTGGGACAGCTTTAAAATGAGTTCATGGCCAAGGAACCACACACACACATAAAGTGGCATTAACAAGTGACAAGCTCACATCTGTCTGTAATAGCACCAGAAGCAATCGAAGCATTACAGCAGTAGCCAGGTCAACCATGTGTAAACTGTTTATCGTGTTTTTTCTGTCAGGCAGTACTCCTAAAATAAACAGCACTGTGCTGCATGAAAGGTAAGTGGTGACCATCTCACCTTGTGTGTGTGTTGATTTACTAGGGATGATCAAAATGTCCCCTGCCATAAGGGGACACCAGACCCATGGATTCGTGTAGATCACAACATGTAGACAACTCAGGTGCCCCTCGATTAAAAGGGGGTATAGGAACAGGAGTAATACTATGATACAAAACAAGGAATAAAAGGCTCTTCAGTGCAGCAGTGGAAAGCATAACAAGCTGAAGTTAGACAAGTTAGAAATTTGGAAAAGAATTAGCAGTGACAGTGAATTATGACAGGCACAAGCTGCTAAGCAAAACAGAAGATTGTTATCTTTTCAGATCATGACCAAATGCCTTTCTGGAAGACAAACTTCAGTGAAACAAAAATTACTGGGCTCACTACAGGTGCAAGTGAAATGGCCTATGTTAAACAGGAGGTCAGACAAAATGATCTAATATTCTTTTCAGACCTTAAATGCCATGGATATCTGGGTTTGTCTGCATGGTATTTTGTCGGTAGGAGAGGAATCACTCTCTGGGTCTGGATGAATCCTTGCCAGCAATAAACCAGGAGCTGTGTAGCTGTGATTAGCACAGTGCACAACCAACCTAACAACTTGCTCTTGACTGGGCATCAGCCAGCTCACAGCACAGAATCAAGTGGCATCTGTCTGCAAAATACCATACAGACACACCTACCCCTACCCAGTAAGCCAGCCAATCTAGTGCATTTTTGGAGATAAGGAGACAGAAGGCATGTCTGTGCCATGTCCTGGAACGCAGTGCAGCAATTTCCAAGATAGCACCCATGGTGTTCACGCTGGAGCAAGTGGCAGTACAGCCACCTCGGCCTATCAAAAAACCCTGGCCAAGGGGCAAGGCTAACATGGCTGCAGTGCCTTGAAGACCAATAGCTGTACCACACAGGAACAGGTCAGGCCACATCTGGACAGTTGGCCTTCGACACTGACTACCCTTGCTGCAGGGGAGGCGGGCATTAGGTACTCTTGTGGTATGCAGTACTCCAAGGTGAATTGTATCATGGATTCTGTTCTTCTGGACCAAGAATGAGGGCTCCAGATGTGCTCCCTGGACACAGTTGGAGCTTAAATGCTCTGAAAGGACAACCTGCATTCCCTTCCATCAAACTCTCAACACCTGCTTGGTTACCAGTCTCCTTCTCAACATGAATCGAACAAAGGCAATTCCAACTCCAAAGGGAGCGATGTAGTCACATTATTTTCTGTGCTCAGCATCTTAAGAGCAGAATAATGAACAAGGTGCTAAGAACATGCATTGGACATGCAAAGATGGGCAAATAAAGTGCATGGTGCTAATATCATTGCCACCATGCAGTCTGTCTTTACAGAAAGTAAAGTGAACAACACAGTGAAAATCCTTAGTTTCTCAGCAGAGAGCTCTACACCAACAAGAAAAACACAGTTTGAGCAAAAAAGACAGAACATGGTCCTGAGGGAAGAATGTCTTCCAAAAGGGCTTATGCCACAGGACTGAATTAATGCTGTGAAGAAGCACTGAAGTAAAAGAGCAAACCAAAAGTGAAATTGAGATATTTATTTTACTTGGGACTCAAAATGGTAGGCGCTGGGAAGAAATTAATATGGGAGAAAGGATTAACCATTTCTCCAGAAATATAAATACAGAAGAACATTTTTGAAAATGCCTAAAGATTTGTAAGAAGCAGCAGAGGTTTTTGTTATAAAGAGAACTCAATAAAAGTAAGAAAATGTAAAACCAATCTCTGGGCCTCTGCTCTTTTTAGTCCTGACCATTCATATCTTAATGCTTGTAAGTTTAGCCCTCTGGACCACTGACACCTGGTGAAGAGCCCAAAAATAATGGCACCACTGTAGGATGCACAGGGTTTATCTATATATTTCATGCAGATTACGTAAAGAAGTATTCAATAAGAAGGACTGGTGCATAAGCAGTACTAGCACATATAATAATTCCACACGATAGCCCTTGAAAGCATCCTAAATCACTACTTTTGTGGGTGGATAGTTTCTTGATAATGTCCAGCTAAAAGAGCAGAGTAACTGGAAAGAGGCACTAGGGGTGGGATTTAAACAGTATTGCAGCTACTGGATATGAACTATAAAACAAGGTAAACACTTCAAAAAGACTTACTAATTGCAAAACAGAAAACTCTAGAATTATAACAATGACCTTAAAGTTAAGTTTTTCTGCAATCATAGAACCTTGAAAGTTCAAAACTCTCCTCTCTCTCTATTGTGCACCAGTATGATTCTCACAAACACATCACTTCAGTTGCTGTACTAGGAACAAAAACAGGATGGGTATTAGACATTGGAAACACTCCATTTGCCTTTACCACAAGGGTGTTTTTTCCCATGGATTATAAGAAGGGCAGACGGGCATTCCCTTGAGGCAAACAGAGATGTTTTCAGAACATCGTACAACAAGAATACTCCCTGACAACATGTCTAGAATAATATGTTCTAAGTACAACTTTCTGTACTGTACCTTAGGCTATTTGGTGGTGGACGTATTTTTATACCCATTCATTTTCCCTGAACTTGTGTAGGGACCAGCTTAGCTAAACATAAGCCTTTTAAAAGCAGGACATCTCATTTAGCCACACAGATGTTCCTTACAAGTCAACAGGTCCATCAAATTTTCTGAAAAACTATCTGTGTATCATCATTACCCAGTTTCTCAATCAGCAAGGTGGAAAAGGTTATGACAAAAGAAATGCTCTTAGTCACAGAGTATCTTGTGAGCAGACATATTCCAACCCACTCCTTGTCCCAGTATCCAGTTTCCTTACACAGCCTCTATATGGCCAGAGATTGATAAAGATGTGAAAAGTGAGGCAGTGCCAAATGCCACCCAAGGCTTCCCTGTGGACAGACTTGCAAAAGAAGGCAGGTTCTGAGTTCGTGTCAGTTGCATGTGATTTTACTCAAAGCACAGCTCATCTAAACGCCACCCCAGGTGGTATTTCCCTAAGCAGTAACAACAAAACATGATCCCTGACTAAAGGTGTGTGCTAGACAGCTCAGTCTGGTTCTCCCTGGGTAGCTCACCAGTTCCCTCTTCGCACCTCTATTAGCACAGCAGGTTTGGTAAATACCCTGCCATGAACATAGCAAGTGGAAGAAGGCTGTTGACTCTCTCATGCTGTCAGAACAGCTACCTTCCCTTTGCATCTCTGAATTTCAGCTGCAGTAGCCCTCCTTGCTGAGAAAAACAGGTTTTCTGTGCTGCTGATGGTCCTTTCTGTTTCACATCTGGATATTGTTAACTGTATCCCATGTGGTCTGAGTTTTAGCAGCAAAAGCACTCCAACAAATTCTACTAAAACTGATTTATTTATATTAACTGGACACTGATACCCAGATAATACTATGTGGAATCATAGAACCATAACGTATTCTGAGCTGGAAGGGACCCACAGGGAACTATATTTCCCTTCCTCTTCACATTGACATTTCACCTTGACCTGTTCTTTGAAATAAATACTAGAGAAACCTCATGTTTTAGTGGCTGGAAGTTCAGACCTGAAAAGGTCAGAAGCAGAAAATAATTTAAGGATGACATCTCCTGTGTTTAGGAGAGTTTAAGTACATATGAGTGGTGGAAGTCACAGCTAAAACTCAAAACCTGATGCTGTGAGGTTTGCCTTTGCCTCGGATAGCAACAGCTTACATCAACCTCTATTTTTGCAAAGTCATAGCCTGTTGCCATGGAAAGAATTATATTAGCAGAAACTGAATGCATTGCTGCAAATCTTTGAGGGAAAAAGATACATATATGTATAAGTATTTTTTTCAGCTGCATAAAACAGGAGATAAAGACAGCAGGGGAGTGCTGAGTAGACCTGTGAAAATAGTTTCAAGTTGCTAACATGGAGGAAAAATTACCCAAGTCTTGGACAGTAAAATTTCCTACCTTTCCAGTAGGTGGACAGTTATGAATTTATTAAATACTTCTTTGGTGCAAAAGCACTGCTGAAGAAATATCTTTTATTCAAGCTACTCTAGGTGAAAGCAAGAAGGGTAAGGTCTTCAAAAGTCAACTACCACAAATAACTAAAGGAACCAAGATATTATATTTATTTAAAAAGTCACCACTAACAGGGAGAAGAACCAATTTAATAATAAAATGCACAGAATGCTTTCCACTCTATTCAAGCAGGAAAAACCCTCTCGCATCAGATCATCAGTGTGCCTAAGCCACGTGGCAGAGAAATAATCTTTAGAACTGAGAATGTGAGAATGGAGGAGATGATGGTTTACATCAGTCAAATACTTGTTCTGTTAGTTTACTTTCTCAGTTTAACTTAGTTTTGAGCCCATCACTGCAAATTTACAAGCTCTCAGAGCTTTTTTGCTGTCCTCAGTGCTACACCACTCTGTTGCATGAGGTGCCAGAAAATGTAATATACTCCAAGGCTGCTGCCTGGGACTTGCTGCTGCTGCATGCTCTCACTCAGACTCTGCCAGTGCTATTCTATCATTTTGGGATTTATGTCATGGATAAAGGTGGTGTAGTGCAGGATGAGGAAAGGCTGTGCTTGGCTGGCATGTATTTATGGATGGGTGTATGTAGGCATGAAGTGTTAAGAGTGCTGCAGATCACACTTGGCTGCAGCCATGCTGTGGTGCAGCAAACTTAAACAATGCCTCTGCTCCTAGCAAGGACTGATTGGCTCTTGGGAAAAGCGTTTATTGACAGCATTCATCATCAGGAAAATAAAAGAGAACAGGTTTTATTTGTGCTATAAGTCATCCACAGTACCAAAACACTCAGTGGCAGTCAGAAGAAAACAAAATTTTGGTGTGATCTCTCACAAACAGGCACCTCTTTTTTTGGTTGTGGTTTTTTTTTTTTGATTGAAACAAGTTGTATCTTTGAAATAATGGAACCAAATACCACTTCTGAAGAGTCTTGTGCATGATTCTCACTTAAGGAGGAAAAGAGATTGAAATCATAAGATGATGGGGAGGGCCCAGTACTGTACCGAACTAGTTCTGAAGAATTTGAAAGCACCACAACTGAGCCTTGTAGTTGTAGGCCAATGCAGGAAAGCTGATGCAAGAGCTCTCAGGGAGCAATTGCCTGCCAAATTCCTATTAATTAATAATAAGGATAGCTGAAGAAACTGGCCTCTGAGAGGAAAAATAAAGCCTGAAACCTCAGACCAACTTCTTCAGGAGCAGAACTACTGTGGAAGAGAGTAGTAGATCCATGTGTGTGGACAGATATAGGCTAATGCCTATAAATAGCTGCAAGCTGGCAGCACGACGGCAGTAACAGAAGCCAGACTGTGGTAACAGCCGGCTGCGCTATAGAAATTTTCATCCTAATGCCATCTTCCTTCTTGCTGTGGGAGACGCATTAAAAAAAAAAGTCTGGATAGTATATTAAAACTCTATCAGGCTTTCAACAAGGTCTCATAAGGTTACATGAACAAATTTTAAATTTCCTTTTAGAAATTCAATTCAATCTCCAAGGTTTCATGATTTCCATGAGAATGCCAAGGAAAATGACCCTTAAATACAATTTTGACATTTGGTCCCGTAAGTTTTCTCTCCAACAGAGGCAACAGCAGTAAGGAACCTTATACTGAAAGAGTTTAGATAAATTCGCCAGATTAAAGAAGCAAATATCCTTTACTCCTTTTGCTGCTGTTGTTAATTTAAACCAATAGGCAATTTTAATCCTCCAGAATTAATGTCATACCTCTCAATTAGGAAAATAATATATAAGCCTAAGTAAACTGTATTTAATACTCTTGTAAAGTTTAATTCATTTGTTTGCAAAGCGATCTGAGATATCTGAAAGATTAAGTACTATTTTCTTTTCTTAGCAAAGGTTATAATATGGTTGGGAATTCTGCTGCAGTAATGCAAATGAGACTGGTTTCCACAAACGTAATGAAAACACTAGATTCTTAAGTACATTGCATCTACAATGAATGCACTGGCAAAAGTAAGGAGAGAGAAGAGTAAAATCATAGCACTTTTCTACCCTTCTGACACTGTGGGGTTCCTGGGGCTCACGTTTCTTGCAGGAGTACATGAGGATAATCTGCTATTCTAACAGGTACTGACAGAACTTACCTGGTCTGTGTCACCTGTGAGGGGATCAAGCAGGGGCTAGTTCTTTTTAAATGTTGTGCAGTTAAAGTGTTGTCAGGGACTTTCTAATGCCAAGGGATTTTACGAATTACTATTCATATTTTGAAATTGCAGTCACAGAGTGTTCAGACTTGTCTGCCTAGCAATGTATAGGTGGGATCTTCTGTGTACAAGCCAACTTGATATAATATGCTTTCAGGTTCACCACAAAATGTTCTTCCTGACACTGTAAAACTTACCGAGAGGCTGTACAATATTGTATTACATGGAAATGGTATTTCCAGAAAAAAAAAAACAAAACCACATGAATAAAGCAATGAAAGTATGCAGGTAACCATGGCTACTGTTGTGAACTAAATAACATTTTTTATACAGCTGTGAATATTTGTATTATTGCCAGCCAAGCTGAGAGTTCAGATTTGAGACAGGACTGGTAAACACTGAATTCTTGCCTGAAGAAAGGTACTTCCCAAAGTGAATCCAGGCCTCTACACTGTGCCGCTGCTCATTTTGGTATAACTTTGTCTAGTAACCATACATCTTATTACCCCAGTAAAAATAATCAAAATACAACTCTTTGTGGCCACTACTTATACTTTACTGTCAGTGACATGCTTTTGCACAAGCTATTTTCTTCTTAAGAGTATTTTTATTTTCTCTTGTCATATACCCACAATCACAGCTTTTGACATAGCTTTTGAAATATCTTTGACTCCATAAAAGAGACTTTTGAAAGATCTTTAAAAAATTTACAAACTCTCAGCTTTCCTTGATTTTCATTAGTAGCAACACCCCCACCCCACTTTGGTCCAACTGCATTCCTGGACAAGAAAAGAAAAACCAGTTCCAAAATGACAGGGCAGATGAGAGGGACCTTTTCTCCTTGACACCTTTTCAATTTCCAAGTTTGTCCTTCTTAAATCATCCTTCTATTTACATGTCAGAGTCTCTCTTCTCAAATCAATTGTCATCTGAGAAGGAATGGAAACCTAAGGGATTTTGTTCCTTACAGAGAAAAGGTACACCCAAAATCAAATTATTTGGAATAAGCTGACAGTAGTTGCTATACTAAAAGAAAACATAAACACAAAAGCAGTTGGTGAGATGAACCTGCACTTCCAGCGATATAAACAAACAGAAATATAGTTACAAATGCCTATTGTAACTAAGTGAAGCAGGACCTAGAGCAACATCTCTCTATTCAAAACCTGAGTCACTTCTTCCTTCCAATAGAGCATGAGTTTGAAACCCAAGTGAGTGCTCATTCATTCACTATGAATTTGTCTTCTTTGCCTGGTTTGGACAGAGAGGATCATTTCCTAATAAAAGAACTGGCTAATGAAGGAAACACAGATTCACTTTACAGATCAATCTTTAATAAACTGCTCATAGCCTCAGGCAAACCACAAATTCCATGTTTTAGTTTCTCCTCTGTAACATGGGGAAAATACAAACTCTTTTCTTGCCAGTCTTCGCCTGTCCTATTTATTTAGAGTGAAAGAAATTTAAGGACTAAACATTTTGTATCTGTATCAATGGAGCTTAGGTTAGATAAAATTATAGATGTTCTTTAAAATGGTACTAGGTACCATTTTAAAGCAATATATATTATATATTATGTATTTCTCTCTATGCATGGTGTATATATATACAAACACTCTATATACTATACTATATACACACTATATATATACACACACATGATACCTATATTACTATAGATTCACCATTTACAGTAACCCTACCAAACTGATATAATGGCAAATGTAACTATAGGAGGCTCAGTAGCAAAGTGCAAACAACTGTGAGATCTGAAGACCCACAGACTCTGGGGATATTAGAGAAAGCATGTGTACAGAGGGCACTCTTCTGATTTCTGCATTCACAAAAATGGTGGAAAAAGAAAACTGCTGTGTAAAACCAGTGGTCACAAGAAACCAAATGAAGCCAAATTTCTGCATGTTGGTCTAAAATAAACGACGGGTGACATTTTCAATATACACTGAGTACTTCTAACTTCTCTCTCAAGCTTTTTCTCAGTGAAGTACAGCACACACAATTATCACCTCCATGTTCTATGGCTCTCTCCAGCTGACTACTATTAGCACCTCTTTATTTCATCATTTGGTTTCCTCTACTGCCTTCTCTTCCTTAACAACCTCTAAGGCTATCACTTTTTCTCTTAGCTTCTGAGACATGCATTTCTTTTTCCTTCCAATCTCTTTTCTGTCTTTCTCTGCTTTAGAAGCACAGACCAAAATGCTATCCACCTTAGTCTTGATCTAAGAAATTCACCTTCTGAAATGATTTGCAGCTGTATGAAGTTTTAAATAACTTGCAGCCGACACAATTTTGTTTGTTAACAGAAACATCAGTAAATATGTGTGTTAGTAAAAAGACATTTTTAATGGATATTTCCTTTATGGAAAATTATATCATTTCCATGTCTTCATTTTTAAAAGTGCCTTAAAATACAAAGTTCAGTAACCATATTTCCCCTACATAGTTCATAAAAAAATTCTATGTTACATACTGCATTTGCAAAAGCAGCCACAAAAATGTGCATTGCAGTGACTCAGCAAGTTGGAACTCTGCATAGTGGGTTTATGCAAAGCTGGTAAAGCTCAAAGTAACAGAATAAAAAGCTAAAAGCCCCAGGAAGCAAATAAAATTGCTTCCTGTTGGAAATAAACTTAAGGATGTGATTTTACTATTACAGTGATTTTTATAAAGAAGAATTTCCTTTCTAGGTATATTTGAACTTTCTGCAGCATGCATCATAGCCTAGAATATCTTATGAGATACCAGGAGCACTACATTTGTATGTAACAGGAAGCAATGTAACTATTTGAAGCAGAGGCCGTTTCTGTTCTGAAGCAGAACGGACAATACCAACTTTAACTCTTAGTTGTATTTGCATCTATGAACTTCAAAGTAATCTGCAGCAGGCAATTCACCTCTTCGTTGCAACTGCATGAATGCGATGGTGAGGCACGTGAATGGGAAATACCCTGGAGAAACCAGCAAGCCCCCAGCACAGCGAAGAGCACAGTGCAGGTGCACACAGTCTGGTCTAGCACAGGAGCTGCCCTGCCTGGGACACTTCATAACCAGAAGCTAAGGCACATTGCTATAAAATCCTGCAACAGACAGCACTATTTTTCTAGCTGTCATTAAAAAGCACCACAAAACGCAGGCATCAGCTAATGAAGACTTACAAAAAAATGCTTTTGATTAAACACTAAATAATTTCTCTCAGATTGTTGGGTAAAACAGTGTCAGAACTAGGAACAAAATGGAAATTTAAAAACAGGGTTTAAGCAGCACTTCAAATATGCAGTGTTACTTGTCCTGAAGAGAAAGCAAGCTGTGAAGAGCTTAAGTGTATCAGTTAATATTGCAACAGAGACGTAATAGCAAATCATGTATTGGCTATTGGTCTACCTTTGGCCATTTTGAGACACTCCATGCCCCATGCTATTTCTCCATGGTCAGAGCTTTTTGTTGTTGAGACAACTCTGCTGTCAGAGGGAGGGAATCAGTAACCTTAGTCAGTCAGGTCTCTGACAGAAACAGACACCTCTGAAAGATTATGGTTTTTCCTGAGCAGGTCACTGGGCTGGAACTTGGGTGCTTTTAAACATCCAGAGGTAAAAGGGACAATTGGAGAACTGAATGATTAATGGCAATGGCTTATACATCTGTCCAAAACACCCTTCATGCTACATCCTGAATTTGAGCCTCTTGCATTTGAGGAGTTACTAAAAATGTACACTGATTTTACTTATTTGTATCTATGTGGGAAAGTAAAAAATACGGGAATTGAACTTAACAGCAGGGCAGATGTCAGGTTATGTCAAAGCTTACAGCCCACCATGAGCAAAAGTAAGTACCAAGGTTGTCCCCAAATCCTTGATTTCTGCCTATCAGCATGTATAAAACATTACTGCTGTGGCACTACTTCAACATATTAATCATCTGAATATGAAATGACTTCTGCAGAAATGATATCTGTTTCCAAATACAGAGACACATAAAAGACAGCAATTAACAAGGAAAAAAGTTAGTTCTAAAAAGTGGTAATTTTTACACAAACAATGTCAAAATATTTCCTTGTATTAGTTTTCCTGAAGCAATAATGATCTAAGGATACAGGCGAAAGCAGTAATTTTTATTTCACCAACTTCAAGGGCTGGAAAAAGTATATAAGCTTTTGGGCTCAGACTCCCTTCACCAGGTCTGCTGATTCCTCTGGTATTGGGTCCATGTGAAATAACCCACTTTCCAACAATGACAGATAGGTAAAAGTCTGATCACTGAGTTAGTACATATGCCTTCAATTGAAGGAAAAGCTGTCTGCCAAGCTTCAACCAAGCAGAACATAGGTCTGTGAAAAAAAGAACCTAAAAGAATGGAATCCAGTTGCTATAGCGGCACATTAAACAAATAAATGAGATACCATGGAATGCTGCAAAATATTTGTGGTCTGATTAAGTCATATTTGCCACATGTGTGAACACTAACAGCACAGTTTAGTAAAGTGGGTACAATACAGTACAGTCTCACTTCTATTGTATGTAAAGTCAAATTCTTATCTGAGTATTAATGGACACACTGAGTAACCAGTGTGTCCAAGGATATGTAACACTGCACTTCACTGTAATCATAAACCAAAACATAGTCCCTTAAATATACAAAATTAGACAATAAATGCTTATTAAACTACTATACTTTCAAAGAGATATTTGCATTGTCCCCTGTGTTTGCATGACTTGCTAAAGAGACAAAGCTCTCTGTGGTGATTGCCTCCTGGATGACTTGCATGTGGAGTGTTTAGAGTACACAACTTGTAGCTGGCAGTTGACATATTAAACTTTCTTCAACATAAGCAATCCTCCTACAATACATTATTTTTTCCCAGTGAAATGTTCTGTTTTCTCTATAGAAGACACTGTTTCAATATACTCATTATTAATCATAATAATATATCCTTTAATGTTAGACTCTACTATCTGCCTATATTCTCCGGGGAAAAAAAAGGTCAGAGAAGAAAACAGAAATTTACTATGTCAAAAGACAAAACAAGTGTCTGATTTTAATTGAGAGAGAAGAGCACATAGATTTTAATAAAAAATGCATATCACTTATTAATACATTTTACATGTATTTAAAAGTTGAACATTTATTTACATTTCTAACCTGTAAACCATATATCTGATAAATCAAACAGTTGCACCATAGAAATGCTTACAGCTTAAGCATTACAAAAGAGTTGTGCACAGCTCCAGCAGTGACTATGGCAAGCAATATAAGCTGCACAAATGTTAAAACAAAACCAGCATTCCTAATACTGTCAAAATTACAGGAATGAAACAAACGCGTTTCCATCCCACACCGCTGCTGGTTTAACAAACAGACCTAGCAGTCCAGGGCCAAACTGTGCTTCTAGGAAACATGCTCAGTATGTACTCCACACCCAGAGTAAGGCAGAAAGTCTAAGGATCCCTTCATGTGTCCTTTTGGGGCTGTTCTTTGGTTATTTGCTTGTGCCCATAGTAATTGCTTTCACAAACAATTGTATGAGTGACTGAAAATCTATGAGATTTGTATGAGAGCTGAAAATCTAGCTTTAAGCTTTTATTACCAGTATTACTACTATCAGCATAATTATTACTTCCAGGCTTATACCTAGTTTTGGCTGTTTAAGTGGGGCAGTTTGAAACACATACAGTACACCTCCTTACCTCTGGCACTTCCTTCACACCTGCAACCCATATCTGTTTTAATATGCAATGCAACTCACACTTCACAGCTGATATGAAAAAATATGGGCTTTTATCAGCAGCAGGAGAAGCTGTGAGAGTCAAACAGACAGTCAAGATAGTGTACAGCATGGTCAGATAAAAATATAGACAGCAATGCAAAGACATCAATGTCATTTTACTGGTATCACACAAATATGCTTTATATGAATGCAGGCCTCATACTGCTGCATGGTTGCAGGTGGTTTTCATCCTAAACTTTTTCCAAGCTTTTGAAGCTCCTATGCAAATACTACTTCATCTGACCTATAAACTATATCCAACAGCAACAGAAGCAATACTCCTCCTCTCACAGAGCATCCATAAGCCATCTCCTTGCTCTCAATTCCTCTAACTAATACATATGAGGGAAGTCTTCCCAGTGAAACAATGGAAGAAAACACACTCTCATTTCATCTTTCTTACTGTTTATTTCCTTGCTTCTCCTTTCCTCCTCCTCCTCCTCCTCCTCCCTCAGGTCCTCTTTAGATTTTAAGTCTATTCCAGCTTGTCTACATTATTCTGTGGCATCTTTTTTTATTCACTTGCCTCATCTGTTTTGGTTTTATTCCTTTTTTTTTTTTCTTTTTTAGGTAGGAGTTGGAACAGCGTCAGCTGACTTTTTGATTCATCTCTTTCTTCCCGTACCTCTTTTCCTCTCATTCAACTATCTTTCCCTAACCTCCCTTTCTGTGCTCTCTCACTGACTCTCTCCCCTACTCTCCTCCTTTGGTAGTAACTCCCACAACTTGATGTTGACACTAGATGCTCTCATCCTCTGTGCTTACAGACATAGTCATGTGATATTGTCAGGAGAAGGTGGCTAAACTTCCGAGAGATCTCATCTGGGCATTTCAGCTCTCAGGCATTTCATTTGCAATGCTCACTCCTAGAACAGAGCTCACATGTTTACCTGTTACTAAACACTCAAAAAAGTTTTAGAAAAGCTTCCTCATTATTTAGGGTTGGGGTCATTTACACCAGGAGGAGCCTCTGTGTATGTTTTCTCCAGATTACTGGAAAAAGCAAGCAATCAAAAACATTCAGCATCTGTGTTCAGTTATAAAGCTGTCTTCACCTTACCTTGATGAGTGTACTCTGGCAGATATGCCACATGATTAAGGTCAGCCTCCTACTTCA
Source organism: Pachyramphus minor (assembly GCA_013397135.1). Taxonomy (NCBI): domain Eukaryota; kingdom Metazoa; phylum Chordata; class Aves; order Passeriformes; family Tyrannidae; genus Pachyramphus; species Pachyramphus minor. Next base: position 49,753 of record VYXB01001212.1, on the reverse strand, counting down.
GAAAAACTGCTGGCTTTGTGTTAGGTAAAGGGGTTTTCTTAATGCTCCCAGAGGATGCCACTGAGATAATTTGGACTTCTTCACCCTAGTAGCCTCTCTCAATTTTCAGGTGCTGCACTATCACAGCTTTTCGCACACCACTAATTTCCAAGCCCTTCACATAAGTAACAGAAGATCAAAACAAATTTTTAAGCTGCTGCTGTTTTTCTCCTCAGAGCAGGGAGATAATTGATACCACTGTATTTATGCTCCAGTGGTGGAACTGGCAGATAATGAGGAAAGATAGCAGATGGAGCCATGTAACTGCAGCATGAACACGCAAGAAGTGTACAAATCCAACAACATTGTTTTCACGGGTTTTGCAAATATTCTGAGTCCCCAGGCAACCAGCTTCAATTACTACTCTTTTCATCAGAGAGATGTTTAAATAATAGCCATCTAGGAGTGGGTATTTTGTTGGATATTAAATTAAAAATTTTTCCTGATTTTTATCAGAAAACCTTACAAGTTACGTAACAAGCAGGAACTCCTTCCTGGAACACTGAAAACCTTATTCACACCTAACATAAGAAAATATTGTAGATAAATTAAGAAGAGCAGTTGACTTGGAATATCCTTGAAAGCCTTAAATTGGATTTAGAAACAACTCTCAGAAAAATGTAAGTTACTTCTATCCATAAGCATGAGGCATTATGAAGGTGCAGTACATTGTACAAAGAGAGCCCACACATACTGTGTTAGGAAGCATCTCCAAGAACTATAATGCAGTGTTTCAAATTACTCATTTCTGAAAAGGATTTTTAGGTAAACATGCTAGATGGAAACACTGATGACATAAAGGACATCTCCTTGTCTGTACATCAGAGCAAGCACTGTGCAGCAGCTGACCTGCAAATGATGAAGAGATGGGTTTGTCAAAAAACTCACCAGTTTTGGACCTTTCAATCTCTATATGTCAGGTTACTATGAGTTTTGATTTTTGCATGGCTTTTCTATTTTTCTACTTGTCGAATCATCAAGGAAAAAAGATTTACACTAGGAAAAAAGCTTTCATAAAATCATAGAATGATTTGGGTTGGAAGTGACTTAGAGATCACCTAGTTCCAACCCCCCTGCCATGGGCAGGAACACCTTCCACTAGACCAGACCTCTCAGAGCCCCGTCCAACCTTATCACTTTACAGGCTCTTTCCTCTCCATAACTTGTCTTTTTCTGCTATTTGTCCCAGCTTTTGTGCATTCTCCTGAATACAAGGACAGAGGGTAAGTCTTTCTAGAAATGCCTTTGTATCCCATTTCCAAAAGCAGTATTAAAAAATAACATGAGGACAAAACTGGAAGAGCTCATATAGACTGCAATGGCACAGAACATGGGCAGTAATCATTTTTCCACAGATGCAGACAACTCCACAGATGCAGAGCATCTTCCCCTCTTCCTGACCTCTTCTCTAGAGTTCTCATATGAAGACAATACTTTGTTTGCAACCTCCAGAGCCACTTAAACTCCTCAGTAAGTAATTTCTATCTCTGCATTTTGCTTTCCTCACCACAAACAATAGATGATTCACATTTTTAAAACAAATTTGAGACAGCGTCTGCAAAAAACAAAGAAGGACTCTCGCAGAAATGGTATGCTAACTTGGATAGATACCTCACAGGGAGTCCTGCCATGTAACCTGGCTCAAAATCAGCAATGCTCAAGCTTAAATTAATTCGGACTACGTATCTGCTTACGTGGGTATTGGTTAGAATAGGGGCAACCTCTAGTTATATAGCCTGTGCTAATATTGAAGAGAATATAATTTATGGAAACAAATGTTATCCATGCATCAACCTATCCAGTCCCAGCATAAAAAAGTGCAAGGAAGAAGCTGATAAAAAGCCTTTTACTGTAACACATTAGTTTTAAAACCTAAAGGTTAGCCTTCAATTAAAAATTCCTAATACTGATAGACAGCCATCAGAAAATGGGAAAGACTATTTCCCACAGAAAATGTGCCTGTTGAATTATGAGCTGATATGGATCCAAACTGCAGGAGAGTCTCAGGAACACAAATGATATATTTGATGAAAGAGTTCAGTAACTTGGCAACTAAAATTGTAGCCCGCAAAGTCGAATTCATCTGCATAACTAATAAATCGAGGAAGTGCACCTGACACTTCAGAAACAGATCACGGCTGAGACCTACCCCTATTCTCCAACAGCTCTCTTTAGACAGGTAGTTCTCTTGACCAATAGAAGTTTAACTTCAGCTACTCAGATGTGCTCCTTCGCATAGTAAACAGAGATGAAATCCTTGTATTGAAGAAATCAACAGCAACCCTGCCACTGATTTCCCTGGCCATTTCTCAAGTCATAGTGATACCACTAGTTATGGACAAAGCAACTGACTGAGATGATGAAAATATCAGTTTTATGGCACAGTACAACTCTGTTAGGAATACCTTTCATAAGTGCATGAATCTGCATGTATGAACAACTATCTGGTACCACAAGGTACCACTCAGTATACAGATTTTCCCATACACGGGAATTATATTTGTAACTATTATTGTTTGTATATATAGATAGATATATAAAATGGAAATAGTGTTGTTGACACCATATGCAATTTTATGGTAAACAGTTCGTGGTTTTTATTTTCATGCACAATGAATAGCCTCCACCATGTTTCTATGAAACTTTATAAAAAAATATTAAGATTGAATTGGTAATGGGACCGCATAGTTTCAAGATTCATTTTATTTGTGTTCCATTTCTAGAGGGGATTTACAATTAGGATTTATTTTTTTATGTTGAAAAAGTATTGCTATGAAGGAGTGATATCTCTGAGTATTAACAAGACAGTACCAAGTATTCAAGAAAACAGAATTTTAAGTATAGATGGTGTTGCAACTGTAGAGAAGGGATGGGAAAGGAGAAGAAAAAGGAGGATGAGAACTAATTATTATAACCTAAAAAGGTAGCAAACACTGCTGCCCAAACCACTTCTGCCTGTGCTAATGCACGAATGGACCAGCCCTTCAAATAATTTCTGCATACAGCCTTCTATACAGCCACCTTAAAATGCTTCTGAAGTATGAATACTCTCAAATATTCTAATATTAATGGAAATATGATTACTATTACTACAGTTAGATTTCATGACTTTTCACTCCTTTTCTATGTATGGATTTTGAAGGCTGATGTTGACAGTTGAGCAAGTTGTTACAGCTGGTCATAATACCTTCGTCAGAAACTTTTGAAAATACGACTTTTCAATTAAAGTAGGAATCTTTTTACTGTGAAAAATATGTAGTTTTACATTTTCTACTTTTTGTGGCTTTTTTTTTTTGGTGCTAAATACACTTTTTGGGGAAACGGTTGTGAAAAAACCTGGAAAGAGTGTTCACAGGTTAAGTAACGTTTGCGCTCAGATTCCTAGGAGCTGCACCAGCTACTGCAGGGGAAGCTCCCACAAAAGTGGGATATATCAGCAGTGCTACACAGGCAAAACAACCCACCTCTCATTGACAGATTTCACTCTGCCAGGGGTAATGAGTCTCCTGCGTGAGTTTTATTGCACAAGGTTGAGCTCCAGCACGGTCACCCTTGCATTCAGAGAAATTATCATTGAATGTGCACAGCTGATGTCAAAATGTGAAGAAATACATGAAGATAAGTGTTTATTTCAGTATAAAAAAATAGCCAGGGATCCTGACTTTTCTAAACTGTATTCCCAGAGGTCCTACCCGTTTCCCACCGGTGAAAATTTCATTCTCTAAAATTTGCCAATGTCAAAATTGTAACTAATAAGTGAAGTGCTGGCATTCTTGAGGTAGTTTAATAACCCTTTCATATTTTTATGGGCAATGCATCAGAATTAATTAGTATGAAAGCTGATGAGGATAAAATGATGGGTAAAACATCAGAAAGAATCTGACTAAAATGTGTTGAAAAGCCCCACAGCCATTAGCTTCCCCTGTGATTGAGCTAAAGGAACACTTGGATAAATGAAGATTGACGCAGAAAATAATTCCATTACAAAAGTCTTTCAAAAATGCTTTCTACAATATTTCAAGTTGAAAAACAGTCCAAGATGCTTGCACACAATACTTTTCAGCAAACTCTATGATGTCCAAAAATCACAAATAAAAAAGCCTTCTTCATTTATTTCAGTAAGTAGACATTTCTACAAGGCAACATGAGGTTGAGTTGCCTTTCAGTTATGGCACACAGAAGACTTCCTGAATATATAAGGTTGTTTGTTGCCACCTGCTTCACAATATACAACAATATAAAACTACTTCACAATTCATGAAAAATGTTACAGGTTAGGTATTTCCAGTATGTGGAATGTCACCTGAAAGAAATGTCATCAGAACTGCCACTCATCTGTTGTGGAGGAACAAATCAAGGTATGCATGGTTTGGCAGTGTTTGCAACTGTTCAGCTTGTAACCTCAAAACTCAAGGGAGGACAGCCTGAACAAACACAGCAGGAGTCATAAGACTCTTTTCTCAGCTCTACACACACATAATATCATGCTGTTCCTTTTAAAACATCATAAAACAGTACAGTATCTAGCAAAAGCTGACCCTCCTCTTGTCAGTAGCAACTCTTTTACTGCTCCTTTGCAAAAAATTTAGAGAACAGCTGTGCCATCTGCCCCACTCTGCAAAGGACCAATTTATCATGCCCAGCAGTAGTGGACAAATCTTGATCTGCTGTGGTGATACAGTACTCACATTCTGAAGAATGAGCTCTGCTGTCATCTACTGATGAACAGCAGTGCCAAATGGTTTGCCATGCCTCGATATGGAGAACAAAGTAATAATGAAACATTTTGCAGAGGTGCAACTAGAGAAGCAAACATGATACTTTTCAGCTCCAAATGCTGCACAAACAGTGGAAAGTACCTGATGGCGAAGTGTGGCCTTATCTTTCCCTTAGCATTTAAACATATAGTTGAGAGAAAGAATGTCTGACTTGACATATCGGAGAGGGATTAAAAGGTTAGATTTCTTGTGAAGAAACTACCTTTATGATTACCAAAGCAGCAATTTTGAAACTCTGCACTGTTGCGTAGAATTTCACATTATTAAAAATATTCAGATATAGGTTCTGCTACATAAGTTTGGTGTGCTTAAGAAATTAGTAATTATTTCAATTTTTTTTCTAAAAACATACAACTCCAAAAGCAGATTTTTTGAACAAACATTTTAATAAAAACATTTCCATCATAAATTGAATTTTGGTAGAATGCCAAAAAAATCATTCAATTAAGTGTTTTCTTCATTTTAGAGCAAGACCTGTCAAAGACAGAACTTCTGTTTTGTGGAAGAGTCTCTTTTGATTAAATTTCCTCATGATCAGGGTGGCATTTCTCTGGGAAAACTACCTTATCACAGAGAACAGCTGACCCCCACAATTAGCCTGGGATGTAAGACACATAAGTTCAAATCTTCACTGTTCCAAGATCATAAAGTTTCAAATATAACTCAAGGAGTCAAGGAAGGAAAGATGTTACTCTTGCTTGCAAACCACATTCTTTAATCATTTCTGAGGGCATTAGCTCTAAGTGTATGTAGAGTCATGCACAGGGAAATCAGTGTCTTAACTTTTCTTTATGCAAGAAAGTGTTTGCATTACTTACTCACCATTCCATGATTTAGCCATGCTGGTATAAAATTATCAAGTAGCTTTGGGTAAACCAGTTCCCTGTCATAGATATAGATGCTCCAAAACATCGTCACGACAAACTAAGAAGGAAAAAAAAAGACATTTTTAAATATATGCTTCTGAACAATTAGCTACACATTTACAGATAGCAAAATGGGGCATTTAGCAAATGATCTATGGATAGACATGGACATCATTGTTCTTTGACCAAATACTGTTCTAATCAACAGTGTGAGGCTGTTTTACTCATTTAATTCACAGAGGCTTTAACTTTTCTTCTTTTTTTTTTTTCACCTTGACTTTCAGCCTGGAAAAAATCTCCTTTTTTTACTTACATGCCTGTGGCCAAATTACAACTGAATACTATACTTTAGTAGCAGATGTGGCACACAAATAATATTTCACCACTCACAGGATAGAAAACAAATGTAAAATATCACTTGGAATTCATAGAACATATAAATATGAGGCATTCACCCCTCAACAGAAACATACAAATTCATATTTGCGCTTTTTTGTGCCAGCCATCAAAACAGCATTAAAAAAAAAAACCAACAAAACCCTTTGACTACTCTCCACACAATTCATGGACTGGGATCCACAGAAAAGAGTTCTAATATCCTTTCATTCATCAGTATGAAATGTGGTTTGGTTCTTGTTAGAGACTATTTACCAGGATCCCAGAGAAAGACCATTATCTCCTCTGGACTGAGGACAAGACAGACGACTCAGGTAAAGTTTGCACTAGGCTAAATTCTCGCCAAAGTGTGCACAAATTCTTTAAAGATATCCTGATGTCTGAAAGGCAAAGAAAATATAAACCCACAAAAATTTACAGAAATAACAGTTTTAGCTTACCTTAGTTGGGACAGGTAAGTAATTTTCTAATTAAAACACCACTGCTTTCTTACCTTGAATTTGAGTCATAGCTTTCTAGTAATAAAAAAGACATTGTTTATAGCAGTAAAACCCAATATCTGGGCCAAGAGCTTTTCAATGACCATGTACAGGGGATCTCTACACAGTAACGATAAGTCCAAGTTTAAAGTTTGAGAGCCAACAGACAGGGCTTTCATTGAGATCAGAAGGCAAGTATTCAGTTACGTCCAAACTGATGTGGCTCACGATCTTACAGATAATTTAGGGGGTCAGTAAAAGAAAGGTAGAGAAATATGGGGTGAGCACAGGAAGGTCAGTGAATTACTAGTGTGTGCAATAGTGTAGGCATAAGTTGTTTCCTATGCTTCTGACTTTGGAAAGTTAAAATTGAGGTTTGCAGTTAATCAATGGCACCTTGTTCTAACCACAGACATGCAGACTTTGGCCAGCCAGTTATGTGAATGACCTGAACCAGCACACTGGTTCAGTGTACACTCAGTGTGCATACAGTACATAGCTTCTTGGTTTCCAACACAGTTGTCCATCTGTTATGATAGCTATTGGTGCTCAGAATAAACTTGGGCTATTTGACCAGTGCACAGAGGCCAGGAAAAAAAAAGGTTATGATGGACAGCCTGAAAAATATCGCAAGTGTAAAGTACCCCACAAGAAATCTCTCTTCTGGGCCAGTCTTGGCACTGGCACAGCCTAGCTCTTTACGCACCTGCTGACACATAAGTGCCAAGATATGAATAGCTGAACAGCAGGAAAAATGGAAGCAAAGTATCCTCTTCTCTATAGGCTTCCTAGAAGTCATGCATTATCACAGTGGGTCTTTGAGAACCTGCTAAGACCAACTGGGACATAAAAACATCTCGGGCATATGAAGACTAAGACTGATAATGTTTTCCGAAGAAGTCCTACAGGAAGAAAAATCACCCAGAATTAGGTTGAACTTTATTACACTGAAGACAACAAAGCTGGCACGCTTTGACCTGTGATTTTTGTGTGGAGCAGAATAAAACAATAGACTTTGCCAAGAAGGTAAACATAAGAAAAGAGGGAACATGCCATCTGTCCCTTAACCAAAGTCAGCCAATGGATGGAAAAGATCAGCCTAGCTGGTTGCAACCATCTGGAACTACAGACGGCAAATGCTGCTTAGCAAAGCACTATCACGGGGCAGACATAAGGTAAAGGAAGTGCGCAAACCCCAACGTGTTACAGAACTAACCTGTCCCAGAGGATGACCTGACATGAGACCAATGCAACACCCTGGGGAAGATTCCTTCCAGTCTTTAAATAGTTCACCTTACCTTTCCTTACAATTAGTTCATTTGCATAAAATGAACTATAAAAATTAACTGTTTGGATAAAAAAAAGGTATAATGAGGACTTGCTACATAGTTACTTTGGCTGCTTCTGAATTTGTTTACTTTGGTTAATAAGCAACTATTGGTCTGGTACTTTTAAATAACCTATACTATGCTTACATTTTGCTACTGGTAGACTTTCGTTTAGGCTGGGCTTTGCTAAGATCACACACAATCATGCAGTGCCAACCATGACACAAGTGAGCTGCTTTTTTACGGTGCCTATGTAAGGCTCAAACAAATTGCACCTCTTGCACTCGTGCTACCCTCCTAGTGGCACAATTCATCACTCTTGTGGAGACAGCCATGGTACTATACTCACATGCCAGGCTGAACAGGCTGCTCGTATGCAGCAGACAAATTTCAGGGAGCCAAATATTTTATTTTCTTTTGTTCCCAAGGCAAAATGGCACAAATGTCACCCTTCCACTTCCTCTTCAGACAAATTCAAGGCATGGAATTCAAGGAAGAGAACAGGCACCAGCAATTGCTTTTACAGTTCTTTGTGTAAGAGCCTCCTACAATTGCCAGCTTTCCAAAGACAGCAATTACTTTGTTAAACGTAAGGTCAGGCAACATGTAAGAGTTGTTCTTTTGCTACTTAACCTATCTAGGGTCTGTAATGATTCTATTTGTCTCTAATGATTACCTATCTAGGGTCCTGGTCGTTACAGACCAAACTGAACCTCAACTTGCAAGTGGACCTTGGAAACCAAAACTACGTAATAGCTCACTTATTACAGGCATCTGAGAGTACTGCTAAACAAATACACAGCAGCAGAAAAAAAATAAGGCTGAAAACAGAATGCTGTCCTCCCACTTAAGGATATATTCCTTGAGTGTTTGTCCTCTGTCTCTGAAGCTTCAGAGGGCATGAGAAGAGCATGTGGCCCTGCCAAGGGAAAAACTTTAAAGGACAAGTTAGGAAACGGATGGTTATTCAAAAGAGAAATCAAGTGGCTTGGCAAAACACCACAAATGGAAGCAAAGAGAAACTAAGAAAGTAAAGCCAATGAAAAGAATTGTGTAATTAGCACTTTTACATGAGTCCAACCAAGAAATGTTATGCAAACGAAGAGTGAACCCACTGGAACTTTATTTTCCTACACTACGTGTTTTTGTTTTTGGCTGGGCTGCACAGTTCATTTCAGTCATTTCCTGGATGGCCTCATGACAAAGATAAAAACCCCTTATGACCTTGACACAATTTGTTCTAAATACACTTAAAGGTAAACTTTCTGGCTATCCCTCAAGACACTTGTGGTAAACAGTGAGAATAAATATATTGTTGGCGAGCTTTTTTGAGGGTTAAAGGCACTACATCTAGAAGAAAAGTGTTGCTGAAGGCAGAAATCAAAATAAGCACAAATTGGCATGGTACTGGCTTTAGGTGAGATCTAGTGCTAGCACAGCAATATGCCAAATGGATTTGAAAAGAGTTAATGAAGGAAATCACAAGGAGTGAGAAACGAAAGTCTGGGAAGACCCCTCTCACAGAAAAGAATTCAGGAGTCAATTGCACCACCACTCACTACTGTTCCCATCACGAGTCACCTTGTCACAACAGATAAAGGTAAAATCCAGAACAGAGAGATTTTGGCATGGTCGGGTCAGTTATGGCAACAAAAGCATGCCGTAGTCTGGTCAATTAATGGGGTAACTAGGAAATTGCAGCAAATGTCTACACATCTTTTCTTGCATAAGATCACAAATTAGCATAATTGATGATATACAGAAGAAGGGTGATCAGCTTTCCTTCTACCTGTACCAGTACAGAGAAACGTAAAATAACAAAGCATGCCTGGCTTTTTCTCCTTTGTATTACAGGTTTATAAAAACATAAAAGTATAACATAAAAATTGAGGTAATTCTAGCCCGTAGCTCAGACCCAAACAAAGCTATTAATGCTACTTGATATAAAATGTCTATGTAGAGTTTGTAATTTTCTAGGTAGCAATCTCTCTTTTAATGTGTAATAATTTCAATTCTTGTTCTTCCTCCTATTTCTATTAAACAGTCTTAAAAAATTAGAAATGGTTGTTTTATCTCTTCTTTCTCTTGTTTTGTACAAATTACAAGAAACCTATTGATAAAACCACATACAGTTTACACAAAATAGTAATTAACCACAGAAAGTTGGCAATCTAGTGATCTATGTCAAACAAACAGAAAAAAAGCAGGGATAGTCTAAATCACTGGTATAGTGTCTGACTTTTAAGCATGTTTCACATTTCTCTAGCAGTGTAAATTACTCCCAATATATATATCCTTTACATGGATAAAGGGATGGCAAGTGTAAGTAATTATAGATGAGAATTAGTGATGAACTTCTAAAATGCCTATGCAAGCAATTTTCTTCAGTGGATGCTTCCCAATCTCTTAGGCATTTGAATAGTACCACAGGCTTAAAATAAACTAAAAAAGGGCTAGGAAGTGTTGCCCACAGACTTTTAATGGCACAAGGCTTTGATTTCTGATTTCATTCTTTTAAGAGTCTTATTAAAAACAGCAACAAGAAGTAAACAGTAATCATTATGTCCTTAAAAGAGGTTCATGTTTATTTCTTAATGCTTCTGATCAAAATAGTAGGTTGGCAATTCAGTTTTATCTGAGCCCCTGAAGATATACAATGCATATCACAACACTGGAGAGATGTGATTTGCTGCACAGAGTTTGCAAGATTTAATTTGTTTGTAAGATTTGATTTGTTGCAAAGCCACCCAAAGAGATATTTACCCTTGGGCTAGTTCTTTTCCCTCCTTTGGAAGGTGGGAGGAGGTTGGTGGTCAGACTTCCCAGATGGTTTATATGTAACACTTTTTTAGGAAGTACTAAGAATGAAAAACTTTACTTTGTTACATTTCTTTTCACACTCCATTGTTTGACTTGGGAGTGGAAATCCTTTCCTCATCTGTTTTTCAGAACAAGTCATCTCAAGGGCTTCAGTAAACAGAAAATAAAAGAAAAAATGTGGTGAATTGCTCTTGAAAAATGACAGTTAGTAGGTTTTAAAATGTTCCTCAGTATTTGCACTATTCCCTAAACATGCCCTGTGTAAAACACTAAGCAATAAAAATAATTTAGATGTTAAGGTAACTGATAAGTACTTAAGCATGACCACTGCTGTTACATTAGAACCCAATAAAGATTTTATTCACATCCATCCAATTTTTATGTCTGAAGATTCCCTTGTGTCACTACTGGGAACCACTGAGAAGCTCCACAGGGACCTAGGTTGGTGAGTCTCAAGGAAAGCAGGTCTGCACTTCAAATTCTTTTTTTTTTGGTTTTTTTTGGGTTTTTTTGAGTGAGGAAGCTGTTAACAGAATATGTGAAACAAGGGAACTTTTACCTTTTTTTCTGCAGACACTCTTGGTGTTTAAAAACTTCCTTCTAATAAGAACCTTCATCATAGCAAAATTTCATTGGGTTTTTTTCTTACACGTAAATAGATCTTCAGACAACAAAGTCAGTGTTAAACGTTTGCTACTTTCAGGCCCTGAACTACCCCTGATCCTACCCCTAATCCCACCAAAGCAAAGCCCCCGGTGGCCAGCAGTGCCTCGGGCACTGGGCAGGCTTTGGCAAGTGGCAGCTGTGTGTGGTGAGATCTCCTCTGCTGCTGGAGAGGATCAGGTTTCAGGAAGGAGCTGAGACCAGTGTTAAGTTATGAAGTATTGCTGTTTGTCTCCCAGTAGCCAGGAGTAGAAATAACAACAAAAACAACCTTTTTAGGCTTGCTTTGTATGAAGTAAAGTGAAATAATATGTGGTAATTAATTGCTCCCCCTCACCACAGAAAGGTCACATTTGGAAATGGAGAGCATCTGCCCAATGAGCACAGCCATATTATTTTCTGCATTTGTTTGTTTGTTGTTTAAGACAGAAGTTGTTCTTGTATGAAACCCTTGGGAAAGTAGCTAGCTCCACGTATGCAACACATCTCTTGGGAACTGCTAACCTGTAAACTTTGCAATCATATCTGTAGTACAGGCAGTGGCTAGCTGGGATTCCCTGCTTATGGGTGGCAAGAGAAACAGCACCTGAAAGATATGCGCAGAATTGCCAAGACAAAGTGAAGCTAAAATTCTCCAAGATCCTGAAAAGTTTCAAGGTCAGGGGCACTGCACGAGTGGAGGAACACACAGACAGCAGTACAGAGCTGTAACAGTGGCAGGAAAGAAACCTGGAATCCTGAGGGGCATGATTTATATTAACATATAAATCTCTGCGCCCATTAAATATTTATTTGCAATCTTGTTTATGCATGGATTGTCTAATAACTATATTACTTGATCCAGTTTCTTCTACCATGGCTGGAAAACTGCCGTCTGCTATCCAAACACGAATTGTGGCAGCTCCCAAAAGGTAGGCCAGCAAGTACAATAAGGGAAGGCTACCAGCTGCGTTTTTATGAAAGAAGTACCTGCAGTGTTTCATATACGCTTTGCCTTCTGTAGCTTTGCAAAAGTATTCTGTATTTCTTCACTTATTGTGAAATTCCACATAAACGGTGAAATCAAATTTTAATGAAGCATCTCTGAATATATGAAATTATGAATGACAGATTGATATGCTAACTGCTGTTATATGACAGTAAATGATCAGCTTTTGTGAAACAGTACAACTTTAAAGACCTCATGCAGCTTTCTAACAGTCCTACCATGAAAAAAATTGCTTCTAGTGAATTTATTTTGAACTACTGTACACTGAAATTAAAAAAAAGAGTTAAAGATTAATCCTGAATTACAATAAAAGCAATACTTCTAATGAAATGTTCACACATTTTTGTAATGTAACCTAATGTAACTTAGTACTAGACTTACATATATTACACTCCTATGTAAAAACCCATAAAATTCTGGATTTTCAGCTGCTTTTAGTGTGTGGTATGAGACATGTAAAGACATTCAGTACCTCTTGCCAGTGAAAGTGATGTGCAATGTCCCAGTGGAGCAGGACCTGATCCAAAGAATCGTTTTCTTTTGAAAAAGACATGTAAAAATCACATTTTTACATACCTTCTGTGTGGTTTTTAACACTGCTGACAGAACCCTTTTTTCCTACACCAGTTCTGTCAGTTCTGAATCTCCCATGAGTTTAACAGAGAGCGACCTGGACTTTTGCTTCCCTTCTTGCCCATGTCAAAATGGCTTACAGCCCAAACTCCCATCACGTCATAACGGTATAAAACATGCCACAGTCAGCACTTTCACTACTCCTCATGATGATATGTGGTGCAGAAAAAGTCTAAATTGAGTTTCAGGATGCTGCTGGTACAATACGGATTTGAAATTACTTGTCCAATCAAGTTCCTATTATAACATAATTTTTTTTTAATGACCCAAAGATTATTCCAGCAACACACTGTATACTGTGCTTCCTTACGCCTGTGAAAAACAAGAGAGTGGTAAAATCATCTCTACCATTTTTCCCTTTATCCACAGTCTTTTGCATAGAGGTGGGAAAGCATTTCAAGCAGAAGACAATAAGTAACATCATTCAGCAGTTTGCAAAGACATGCATAGACTAACACTGTACTTACCACTCCAACTGGGAAAGCGAGAACAGCCATCATCCAGTCACGGAGGGAAATGAGTTTTTTCAGCTGCCTCTCTTGTTCTTGACTGTCATTTCCTCTAGTGAGAAGACTGGACAGGTCGGTCAAGACACAAATCCCAAAGAAGACAGCCTGGATAACCTGCATGGAAGGGGAACACACTCTTGAACACAGAGAAGACCAGATCTTTGGCAGAGAGCAGGTTGGGCACAGGCATGTATGAGGAATATTGCCACGGAATTGACATGGGGAGTGGGAATACATCAGTTCCTTAAATATGGGTAGAGTTAATTCACATAAAAGCCACGTGTGCTTCTAGACTCAAAGTCCTGCATGCACCTTGCTCCTCATCTGTGGGGGAAATCAATGTGAGTGGAAGGACCATTCCAGAGGTGGGACTTCCCACCCTCACCTCAGATATGTGCCACCCGCCGGGGACTGAACTGCAGCCACCCCTTCCTGCGTCACTCCATACAACTCATCCCCACAGTCATTGCATTTGCCCCTGAGGCGGAAAAAGTGAGGAATGCTCCCTGTAAAAAGAAAGGAAAGAAAAGAGATGAGCGTTTCTTTTCCTTGTGAAAGGAGGTCTCCCTTGGAAATTCTGCCTGCCCCAGACACTCCACCTGGAGGCGAAGAAGGTGCCTGAGACTTCCCAAGAGACATACCACATAGCCTGGGTTTCAGCAAATATATCTCTAGTTCATCTCAGATAGTGAATGACAAAACAAGAAAGGAGTTGTTCACTTTCCTTTCCTGATGGTCGACTGTAATATACCTGCTTTCCCTTTTTTGCATTTACATATTTGTGTGCAATATCATAAGATTATGTGTTATATTAAATTGTTAGTTTAATCACCTGGACCCACTGATTTGGTTCAAACTTGACTCAATCTGAGTTTGATCACTGCATTTTTCTTCCTTAATTAGCTCAGTAAAATTTTAATAACTTAGCTCAGGAATGCTCTTGCCTGAGGACCCACACATCCTTTCTAGTACAGTTCAGAGGAAGTGCACACAGCCTGTTTATTCCCCAAGCTGGAAGCCTGGGTCACAAACCACACACATCAGGTAATCTCAGGTAAAAAAGTTAACAAAACGTGGGCTTGGTTCCCAAATTACACAGTGATTAATCAAAAAACATAAACATATGCTTAAAATACATACTGCATGTTTTCCAAAGTAAGCATGGAGTACTAGTTTAGTGTTCCCCTGACTAGGAGAGTCTGACCACGTAGCAGACCATCCATAAGAAATAAGAATAGTACATACCCAGATTCTGCAAAATACAATTTATTATGTGCATACATCTTTGCAGAATTTACACTATAATAAGGCAGGCAGGCAGGAAGGAAGGATAGAAGGAAAGAAATGCCAAACAGATGTCGGCTACTAGAAAGAAATACAGAGATGTGTAATGATTGGATGGATTAAAGTACATTTCCTTCCTCAACAATCCTTGTATGACCCAAATACTTGTAAATTCTGGCTGTAAAGCCATGAACAACAGACATTCAAATGGCCCCTGGATCTTCTTGCAATTCTGCTGCCATTGCTCTCCTCTCTCCAGGCTGTAGCTACACATAATTTGCTTGATAAATAGATGAACCAACATTACAAAACATTACAAAACACTCCCTGAAGCCATGAAATATGATAGACTACTAGCGCTAGAGGTGTATATTGTGCTAGAAAAAGGTATTACTACTTCAAATGCCTTCCTGGAGAAGTTACCATGTTGTACATAATTTCTGAAAAGCCTTTTAAATATAAGTTGGGACTTCTTGGAGATATGTAAGAACTCCTAATGCACTTTTTCATGTTATCTGTTTGAAAAAAGCACTTAGAAGAAAAAAATCTTCCCATATTCGGCCCTGTTTTCCACCAAACAGATGGCCTATTTGGAGAGCAGAAATAGAAGAATTAATTATGCATTTGCTTGACTTATGAGGAGATATGATACCATCTACTATTCACTCAAGAGTGTGAATGTCAAAGAAGACAGAACTGGAAAAAAAAGTATACCTAACAGCAATGAGATCAATCTGGGTGTTAAAACATTTAGGCTGAGTACCAGGAAATATTTCCTAACAGTGAGGTCTGTCAGACCATGAAATGGTTTCTCAGAGGAAGTGGTGGAAGCCTCATGGTTTGAGTCACTCAAACCAATATTGGACAAAACACTCAGTAATGTACTACAGAGAACAGTATTATGCTGGCAGGGCTGGATGAGTGACTAATGGATTGTTTGCAGCTCTAACTACAATTCCCTGAAATGGTCCCTCTCGAAAGAAGCACAGACTCAAACAATCACACACCCACTTTCCAAGGGAATTGAGATTGTACATCCACTAATCAATCATAAACTGAACAGCTTCTCTCCCCATCATCCCGTTATGAACATAGAGCTTCAAGGGAAAATCTAATGATATCATGGGGAACAGCTGAAAACTCCTAAAGGGAAAGAAAGTACCCAAAGACTTCAGAGAGTAGGTATGAAGTAAAGTATTCTACAAAAAATTAACAAATGAAAATCCACATAGGAGAAAACTGCATCCTTATTGAGAATATTTAGAGACAATGAAAAAATTGTACAGTGTTCAGAGAGGAACAGTTCCAGCTTCTTCATACAAATAATCTACATATATTCATTTTAACACTTCCTTTCCTTTCTAGAATATGCAAAAAAACCTCTTGTGACACCTTCCTAACACCTAAGATTAAGCGGGGACCTCCAGAACTACATAAGTCTCAGCAGCATTAACTAAATAGTTGGAGTCTGTAACAATTTACATCCTTTGTGGGTCTGGCTCAGGAAAAATACAGCTTGCAGCTACTGGTGGTTTATGGTATGAAATGAATTTCTAAAGTCCATTCTCCTTGGTGTGAATGCTGCCCAACAGATGTAAAAAGTTGACAGCAAGAGAGTAGAAACTACCTCTAAACAGTGTTCTCCAAGGTGCCCTGCTGTTGCCTCAGATTTAAGATCACATTTTCAAAACAGGGGCCTTATTTTGAAAATCCGCAGGTGATGAATCTATACATGAAACATCCTCAAGTTGTTAAACAGCTGACTTTTTTTTCTTCCTGGAAATGCAAGCAAGAATAGCATTTCAGAGGAAATACCTTCCAATTTTTCCTCTAACTAGAGCTTGAAGGAAAACAGTGATTTAGAAAATGACAGATTTGACAGAAAACAGACACACCTTACTTATACCATGTAACAGTGATAGAAGCAGAAACTTGTAAGCAGAGTATGCAAACCCAAGAAAATAACTGAATAGGTATAAAATACTAACTTATTGCTGACCCCATTTTCTCCACTGAAGCCTACAGGGGCCGCTGCCACCACAGTTGATACTACAGTCCCTTTAAACTGATAATGTAATGTGATAATGTAATGACAAGCAATGGCAATGGCCACCTAAAGGTACGTTAGTAAAACCTCAGAGCAGAGAAAACACTTGTTAAGTAATAGCAGGAGAAAAAAAAGCTATGAACAGAAGATGAAACGAGAAATCTTCTCAAACAGTGAGGTCTATTCAGATTATATATAAGAAAAGATTGTTCCCTACAAATGATCAGAATAAACTAATTGTACATGTCTTTACTACAAGAAAATAAAGACTTGCTTCAGCAGGACAGCTTTTTCACAAAGTGTTCACCACAGGACTGCAGCTAATGACCTCCTCATCCTGCCCCTAATTTGACTTTCGTTAGAGTCCAACAGAAAACCTATTTCCTTATAAACCTTTTTTCAGGGCATGGAGATTCCCTTCTCCCCCATGCCATGGCACTCCACAGTGCAAACAAAATCCTTGCAAACCGAGGTCATGCAAATTCTGTTACTACTCTTACCAAGACAGAAAACTCCCCGTTACATTCACTGAACCTAGGATTTCAGTGTCGATGGACTCATCCTCTTCCAAGTTCACTCGTGTAATCAGAAGCACTCCTTAGGGCTCAGGGCAGAGGAACTAGAAAAGTCTCTGCAAGCACTACTACTTTCATGGGTAATTTTTCCTCTACCTATCTGTGAAAATGAAAAATTCACTGTCCTCAAGTTGTCATTTTCGAGATTAACAGCACTTACTTCATGTACCCCTCTATGAAACAAGGCATCAGTGTAGGCTGGTAAATAGACAGCGCTGACAGAATAAAACATGGGAGTGACACTCATGAAATCCCCAAGAAATAACAAAAAAGGATTAAGTAACTTTTACATACTCCAAAATGCACATGAAGTGCATGCGTGTGTGTGTGTGTGTGTGTGTGTGTGTGTGTGTGTGTCCTCACGCACCTGTATAAGATACCAGTACCTCACTTCCCAGGTAAGCTTCCACTGCTAAATATAAGATTGCATTTAATAAAGGGACTTAGGAGTCTGAAAACATAACCCATGTTATAAGATGACTAATTCACACAAGGGTGTCAGAGAGGCCTGACTGATCCTTGGGAGATGGGAATGGCAGCGGGCAGTCAGGGCCCATCCCACCCCCATCCAGGGCAGGACAGCCAGTGGCTGCCCCAGCCCTGGGGCATCAGGCACCTCCTTGGAGACAGGCCACCAGCTCACAGGTGGGGGGCAGACATAACCTGACCCATCAAAACAACACTCAGGCTTAAGACAACATGTGGCTTTGCACAAGAAGATAAAAGTTTAGCTTTACTGGCATGCAAAGTCAAATTGCTGAAACTTGTAATTTCTTACATATTTCAAATTTTACAATCTGCACATACAGAACATGGTCTAATTTTCCTCTTCAAACAATGGAAAATTATTCACAACCTCAAATTATCTACTACTGTTCATTGTCACTTTAGCTTTCATTTCTCCGGCCTCTAGATATCGTTATTTGATGTATAAATGAACTATGTTTCAGTAATTAAGGTAACCGCATTTTAAGAGATTGTGAAGTAATTTAAGTCAGATGTTTTGTGCACTTAAACACAACTGACTGGACTCTCTTTTGGGACTATGCTTGATTTGGGTTGTTGTGTATTGGTCTATACACAGGTGTGTGTGGAAATCCTGCACCCTCAAATAACAGCTCACTTACCTGTAGTTGCAATATATAGAGCAAGTCTAGGCTAGGAAGAGAATAATAAAGTATTTTTGACAGAAAATGCACTGTGCTTACAGATCAAAGCCATGGGTTGTAGCTGCTTAGTAAATATGTTACTGTTCTTGACTGCATGGAGCTACCAATTCTTCTTGTCCATCACCATTCCATCATTACTCACACTGTGTTTATTCTTGTTGCTTCTCCTCACCTAGCTGCATCTTTGTTATTATAATAGCAAGCAGAAGCTGGACAATACATAATCAAGTGCTAAATCTTTGTATCAGAGAAGCTACAGACTTCAGATAAGAAAAAGACAAATCTTTGTGTCTGCAGACAAATGAAAAAGAGGCATAAAGAAACAAATGCAAGAAGCAACAGTCCTTTAAGTACCAAAATACAAGCGAATGTAATACAAACCACTAAACCAACAATTAACTAAAGTTGAAGTGCAAACACCATGAAAAAGTACTGTGTGCTACTCTGAATCATTATTTCTGTGCACAGAATAGGGAAGAAGACTCATATTTCAAAGGCCAGAGGTAAAAGAGCAGCAGCAGCCTAGAAGATTCACTGACATTGAGGCACACAGTCAGACCTCGTATCACATCTTTCTCCACACCAGCTGCAGCACCATCACCGTTTTAGATTGGTTAGTTTGTTGAAGTAGGTTTCATCAACATCCCAGGTGACTTCAACACAGAAGAGGAACACAGCCCTGCCCCATCAAAAGCCAGTAGGCTGAGAAAACAAATACAGGACATAGAGGAGAAAAGTATGGGACAAGGGAATAAAAACAGAATAAGCCAAAGGAATAGTTAATGCAAATGCCATCTATTTTACTTTGAGTTGTTTACTGGCAAGGAATCTTGAAATAAATATTTTTCCTATTCATCCTTTCTCTTTCACTTTCACAAATTAGAACTTAAACTACACAAGAAAAACATGACATTTCTATCAGAAGAGTCATCAGAATCTCCGTAACTGGATAAAGGGACCTCCTTATAAATATCTAGCACTGCCCTCATCCAAAACAATGACTCATGTCTCCGTTTACAGTCTTCAGTGGGGGGATGGCTTCTCTAACCAGGATGCTGCACATTAAGACTAGTCCTTGGTAGGAAATTTAACTTCATTTTCATGGTTTAGTCATATGATATGAATCAGCTTATAAAACATGCCTAATACCTTACCATATGATGTAAATTCAGGGACTCCTTTAAATATAATCCTTTACTTTCAACATAACCTCTTGCAGACTTTTTCTTTGAAGCCCACCAGAGTTGTCCAAATGTTACCAAGGATGGGGTTTTAAACCAATGAGATTTTACACATACACAAAAGAATAAAATCTACTATGAAATTATTATGCATGAAAGAGAAAACTGTTTGACTCTTGGGTTTAGTTTTTATAAGTATTACATTGTTTAGTTCCAAGTTCTTAAGCATCTACTATGAAGCTGTGGAACAGGGACCACGCTGTGTAAGATAACGAGATCTTTTGTTTCCATGAGGAGAGATGCCTTTTAAAATTCTGCCTGTTGGAAAACAAAAGATGCTTTAATCTGGACAGACAGAAAAGCAACTTGACAGGCTCTTCCCTTCTCTCTGCATTGTCCCTCCGCTTACCCCAGGAAAATCCCTTACTATGTAACACTTAAGGGAGAGGGTAAGTCTCAGATCATTCTGTCTTAGCATGATTCTTGACTGTCTCTTAATGGTTTCCAAAAATATGCAGCACAGCTCCTGGAGAGGTAATGTGGTTGCGCTAATACAGTTTTAAGAGCAGGGTTTTTAATATTTTTAGTACTTCTATAAGGACAAATATTCCTTACTGTAGCAAACTAAGCTGAAATTTAGCAGACTGTCAAAAATATTTGGAAATGCTTTAATTTTTGATGGCAACAAAAGCATCTATATTCTTTCCACGTGGGTAAAATACCCGCAACAAAAATAATTCCATAGTGGACAACTGAGAAATTAATGTTGAAGTGCTACTATATCTCAGCTGAGTTGCATTGATGACATTTCCAACATGATCTCAGCACGACAGAGTGTATGCCATCTGGCTCAGTGGTGCTAACAGCCTGGGATCCACTACTATGTATTGAATGAAGAGATGGAATGGACAAATACACGATATACTAAAGAAATATGAATAAAAATTTGACCGGATGCTAAGAAAAGGCCACATTTTCTCAAATCTTTTGCAATTATTTCAGCTGTGCCATTCCTCTCCAACGCCATGTCAATTCTTCCATTCAGATGTCTGTATATCTTACTTTAATCTTGGCTAAAACACTCAAAGCAGCACAAAGATCATTGTTGCAGTATTTAAGAAATTACTATTGTATTTTTATCTTTATCTTGTTAATTGTTTGGACTAACCTCATTTTCTAATAATCCCCATCTTTTTCCTTACTTTCTTACATTGTGTATAGAAAAGCTGCCATTATACTACTTATTGTATCCTGCTTATAAGACAGTGTAATTTCATTAAACTTATATAATCCATTCAGTGCACATGTATAATACAGTTTATTCAGAATAGATTATGATTTTATTAGGTTATATATTTTATGTTTTTCTTTGGTAAAGCTTAATCTTATTAGGATTATACACTGCACAGAAGGTTATGTCATTATTTGGCTTAAATGGTAATTTTACACATTTCAGCATGACTGGTACACTCTCTGCAGCAGTGCCCTTGCAGTCAAGGCAGGAATGGCAGCACTCTAGACAATGTTTCGGATAGCCAGCTAAGAAGATAAGACTTGTTCTGCAGCTGTCTGTGCTAAAATGAGCTTTAGGATAGGGTTTCCCATGGCTGGAAAGTCCCTAGCACTTTGTAAGTTAATTACCCCAAAAAGGAAATTACCTTTTATTAAATACAAACCTCTATCAAAGAAGTGTTTTTTTAAAACCTCAGAAACTTCTGCATTGCACCAACTTTTCCATGTTTAGAAATACAGTTTGAAAACCACTACAGGGAAGCAATTTTGACATCAAATTTGAAAACTGAAGTTTTTCAAAGTTAGAGTGACTGGTTTTGCTTTTCATTTCTTCCCTTTTTCATGAATAAAGTAATAGCTGACTTCTAAAACTGCTGAATTTAGAAAAGGCCATTACTAATGTATCTCAGCAACTTGGTGATAGAGCTCCAAATGCAAATGAGACACAGCAGCCTCAGTGCTACCCTACTATGGCTGTAGGAAATAAAACGTTTTAAAGGTCTGTTTCCTGAGCAGTGTGAAAGCAGTAATGAAGGACTCCTCACACCAGTTCAGCAAGGCAGGCTTTTAAGTGATATCATCGCAGTTGGGCAATTCTCCTTCTCTCCAGGGAAGGTAAGAGAAGGAAACATTAAGAGTTTTATCCCACTTCTTCATTCACTCAGCCTACCAACAACACACAAACCAAGTCAGTTGCAAACCCTCATTGTGAAAAACAGCTCAAGTCTCTGATCTTCAGCTTTTGCTTAAACTTTTCTTCCTTGGCTTCAGCAGCTGAATATAAGGTACGATGGGCAGGTAAAGTATATTCATAAATAAGGTTATTACTAAGATAAGGATGTTCTGTAATTAGACCACAGCAAAGGATGCTGCTATTCAAGCTCCACTTGAAAAAAAGACTGGACATAATTTTGCACATTAATTGTACAGCACATGGTTGAATGAAAGGTGATCTAACATGTTGTACTGTCCTCATAAACATGATTATCCTTTATGCAACACTTTAAGCAAGACACTGTTATAAAGAGTTGCATTTTGGGAGAAAAAAACCCCTCATTATCTTACATCTCTAAAAAAACCACGGGAAAAACCCCGATATAAGCTAACTGCATTTAAATTCATAATACAAGTGGGGGTTAAGCGTTCACTAGGTGTGTGGCATTTCAACCACAGATGATAACACTTTTCTGCTTTCATTGTCTTTCTCATGAATCAATCTCGAAGGAAATTAAGGATTTGTTTCCTGACTGTTGCTGATGAAAGCAAGGCAGGGAGAAACGAGCTAGCCAAGGCAGCAGGGGACTTAATGGGATGAACTCAGGTGCCCTGATCTCTAGGCAGTTCTCTAGGCATTAGATCAAGGGTGCTTCCCATGCATCTCCACTCACTCTTATAGCAATAACCATTTACACTGTTTACTAGGAAAACACAGCACAACCCTTTTCATTCCCTCCAAATGCAGCCACAGCACTGTTAGTATAAATCCAAACACTTCTCCTCTTACACAGCTCACAGTGGTCATAGTTTTCAAAGACCCTGTTTGGTTTTTTTACAGTCTTTCAAAGTTTTCTAATAGTTAGATACTGTAATTCTGACCCAAGCTGATCTGTTTGTACCAACTACCCAGAATTACCAAGGTCTTTAATACTTTTGGAGATTTAGTCCATTATATCATTCCCACCTTCACTGCTTTTACATCATAGTTCATACAGCAAATATGTGTTTGAACATATGGATTTTGAACAACACTAATATTAACATAAATATTTTTAATTTTTCCACTTGTTTTGCTCTGCATAAGTTCAATGAGCCGCAATTTTAGTGTGGTGTACACTTGCTTCTTAGGATCCCTGTAGGACAGGGCACAACCACCCCATCTGCTACTTGGAGACTGTCTTTGGAGAGAGCAGCCAAAAAACAAAAGGGATGGAACTCTATCTTGCCTTACATGCTCATGAATGATGACACAGCTCAAATCTCTCTCACTCTTTCTTATTCGAACCAACTTTAACGGTTCCTTGAATTTCCAAAGTGATCTTTCAGACATTGCAGTTGCTGTACTTCTGGTTTGCATACTAATTTTCATTTTATTTGCAAAAGAAGAAGGATATTAACTATAAGGAAGTTTAAATTTACATCCCCTTACATACTATGGGAACCCACTTTATGACCACTACCTGATATTACACCAGGTTCCAAACACATCAGACTTATATGCTCTCCATCAGGCTATTGCACACTGACTGACAAACAAAAAAAAAATTTGTTTTAATCAGTAAACATCACAAGTTCAATCTTAGGCTATCCTTTCTTCTCAAGAGACAGGAGGCTCAAACAACACCTGTTGTAGCAGGCAAGAAAGTAGTCAACAACTCCAGTCAAGAGAGCTTTGCTGAAGTGTGGTACTGGTGACAGCGAGCATGCTATTTTGGATTCTCCATGGCAGCAAAAGCACTTTGCAGTAGCTTGTAGATGTGACAGCCCGGCGTGAAAAAAACCACATCTGTGGCTATCAGGGAACACATCCTACAGGTCATCCAGGCAGGACACATCAGGCAATGCCCAAGTATCAACCGGCTTCTGTGGAACCTCCTGGTACTCCCAACACTAATGCCTCCGTGCACCAGATGGGTGTGTGCACGAGCACTCCAAATGAACACAGCAGCTGTAATTGTAATGCAGCTGGCGACAAGGGCTGTGCCCCTGCACATGCTGGGCCTGCTGAGTCACCCATAGGAACTCCCTGGGCAGTCCCGGGAACTCCCCAGCTAGTTTCTGTTCAGATGAGATAAGTGACTGATAGCCACAGGAACCCGCCCTGGGCAGTCCCAGCTCCACCAGAGGTCTCAGGGATCCATAGAAGAACTCCCCAGGCAGTCTCAGTCCATGTTAACAAGATAGTCAACTGCATGGCAGGGACTGTAGAGGCAGGGAGGTCCCAGCAGCTCTGGGAACAACCCAGGCAGGTCCTCCTTTGCACACATGAAGTAAGTGGAGAACTAATAGCCACTATTTATCTATTTAGATATGTATAATCATTGAATAGGGCAATTTTTTGCACATAGGTGAGATGATTTTAACTAGAAACTCACCATGCAGACCAGCTGGACAGTAAGAATTCACCAAACCACAGTTTGAGGACGTCTCATCCAAACTAGCTGAAAATGCTGTCACAAGGATACTTCCAGTGGAGACTTCTATCACCACCTGGTCAGGAACTGGCCTTCTTGTCACAACAGTGACAACAGTAACACAAAAGTGTTAGTTAACACTTGAACCAATGTGTGTGTAACATGAACCAGAAGGATCTCTTAAGAAAATGAGAGCCTACCACTGCATAACCTGTCCACAATGAAATTCCAAGCAGATTTAAAACATTACTCAAGAGTATAAGGACATTGCTCCAAGTAAATGTATCTGACGCCACTGTCTGATTTTATGTAATTCTGACTTTTAGAACACATACTCTTCTCCCAAAACACTTGGTAAATAAATGCATTCTAGTATTCTGCCCTGTTCCTCACAATACAAAAACCCTAGTTATTGATACACAAATAACATTCATAAACGGTGGCAGTTTCTGGGCCATTCCCATTTATTTCTAATTTGGTAGTAGCCCGTTGCAGCACAAGGCACAGACACCACTGCAACAGAACAAGCATCTCTCCAGTCCAAACCATCTGTAACTACGCAACATGAAACTTCTCACAGGAGTCCCAGAACAAAGCTGCTGACTAGCCCTATCAGCATGCCTGTCTTGAGACATTCTGTTCTGACTAACAGTGAGATCAGGTCATGTTCAACCTCTAGCTTTGCATCAGCCAAGAATCGTGTCTTAGAGACGTGTTACAAAATTTACATGACACGGTCTGAGCAGGGTACTGGACCCCTCCACCCCTCTGTCATGAAAGCAAGGCCAACTACTCAATGCAGTGCTGAGATGAGTCCAACTCAGACTGAGTTGGACTTCAGGACTCCTCACCACAGAAGGCTATTTCTGTTTACATTCAGGAAAGCTCAGTTTGAATTATACCTGTATCCACCAGCAGGTTGAGGTACCACACCACACAAATTGTG
Organism: Pachyramphus minor; assembly: GCA_013397135.1. NCBI lineage: Eukaryota > Metazoa > Chordata > Aves > Passeriformes > Tyrannidae > Pachyramphus > Pachyramphus minor. The sequence goes on along the minus strand of VYXB01001212.1, from coordinate 24,409 downwards.
TCAATGTCAGAGGATACAACGCCCACCCTTCCAGTTAAGTTGTGCTACTGTAGCAGAGAGCCCACAGATGTCTTTGGAGACTTATAATGAGGTTCCAGCCCTCTGCCTGTATTTCACCAGGAAATCTATTTGCTAAAATACTTTATCTGGAGCTTATCTTATTCCTACTTTACAGGAATCAGAAACCAGGACTACTTCCTTCTGTCCCCTCTTCCTTCTCCACACAACACACAAACTGGACAGCCACTTTTCTAAGTCCAAATTTTTGTGAGTGCTCAGTCTACCATTTTATTGTTAAAATAATGTTTTTTCTTGGTCAGAAAACCAATATATTTTACAGATCTCACTGCAGAGCTCTTATGTATGACATTTCTTCATGCATTACTGAAACGTCAAGGAAAACACATGCCAGACGTGTTTTTCGAGTTCCACCTGACTTCAGTTTACCTTGTTCTTCCCACTCCACTGAAGGGAAGAAGCACACGCGACCTTCAGACATATCCAAAGCTTTGTATTATTCTGCTGTCAAGACCAAACCATTTGACTTCCTCATTTCTATTTACAAACATAGTTAGATATTACATGAAGACTGTCAAAACAGATAATGTATTATGTCTCACTGAATTCCAAACTGGCCGAGTGCCTAGCCTTTTGACTGCAAAAGTCCACTTCATTATAGCTTCAGCAATGTCTTCTATCTACTTCAAAAAAGTTTTGAAAAGCAGACAACTGTGAAATTACTTTATGGATCATATAAATTGTACTTCTTAATTTTTCTATTGGTTACTGGCAACTATTGTTTACTAGTTCTGATGCCAACTTAGGAAGAATAATACTTCACTAGAAAGCCTAAGTGTGACCTTCAATCTACTGAGATACCGCTCAGCAGTAATCTCTCACAGTATCTACGTGGATGTGTTAACATATTCTGCTGGAACTTGTTCTCTGATAAATTGTTTTTGTAACATATCTAGGGAGTGCATGTGCATTCACAGAGCGATCAAAGTTCAAACAACCAAGTCCTCAGTGTAGTAGCAGTTGCAACACAGTGATTGTTTTTATGAGGAACATGACATTTTATTTGACTCAGTGAAAGCATTGCTTGTATCTGCTTCCAAAATATCCAACAAAGAAAGCAAAAAAACAAGGTAATAAAACCTACAAGTATGGCAAATGGAATATAGGTAGTAAAACAACTTCTTTTGAGAGGAAAATACTGAAACAAAACAATAACCCAGAAAATGCACACTGATTCCAAATTAAAATGCAACAGCTTGCCTTTATATGAAATTGTATTTGCTAATCTTTTGGAGGAAAATAAAAACTAAATACTGCTTTGGTTTATAAAAAGCTTGACCTCCAATCATCAAATTGCATACATGCAGTAAATAAAGTAAAAGCACATTCTGCTTCCCTAGGAAGGGATTTCTTATAAAGAGGTAGGGATTTTCCAGCTATGGATGGAGTAAAAAATTGCATTTCATTTAAAAGTAAAATATGGCATAGTATTGCAATAGAGTAGTATTATAATTACTATAAATATACAACTTCCAGAATTTCATGTTTATAGTTAAAACATTGGTATCAATGCCAAGGTCAGCACATCAATCCACAGCCAATCTGAAAAGCAAGCGCAAAAGATCTATAGCAGAAATGGTCATACTTTGACTATTTATTGACTTTGTCTGCTAAACTATTAACAGTCATCTCATGACATCAATAGTGTCTTTAGCTTAGAAAAGTTAATCATTTTGCATATATAGTATTACAACAACATTGCCTCTCTACAAACATTTTCCTACTCTTAATTTGTTTTTTGCCATTACTGCTTCCCAGGTTTTCAGACTGAACATGGAGAGAATATTAGAGGGACTCTTGCCTCTCTAAACAACTACTCAAGAAATCAGAGAAGGAATCTGAAAAGACCTCATATACTTCAGTCTAGGTTTGCTTTCCCTTGAAAGCACTTGGTCAAATAAATGTAAAATAAATTTGCATTTATTTTGCTGCTAGATGCAGAGACAACCGGCTTCAGATGGGACTTCCTCTTGGGTATTGTCAGACCTTTATGATCTTTTACAGAAACCTGAAACAGATCAAAGAGATGATCTGTTTATTTCTTATCCATCTCTTATTTAAATGATTCTAAATGTCATACAGAAAGGGTGTTCTACGAGGAACTGCCATAAACCACCCTAAATGGTACCACTGCACATTACTCGGCAGTATAAATTGATTGTATACTATAATATTTCTATCAAACTATACATTTTTTTAAAACCAACAGAAAATCATGAAACAGAGACCAATAATTTAATAAAATCTGAGTCCTAAATCTGAGTCCCCAAAAACAGTATAGTCTGCTTCCCCGCTTTTAATTTCTTTACTCTTTTTAACAGTAATCTTTCCCAAAGAACTCATAAAACAGATTTTTCATATAGGTCAACGCATTTATTTAGATCAAAGAGAGGAGTAAGATTCACAACAGAGACATTCCCTATCAGTGGCCATTTCATAAGGCGGCAAAATAGTGCATCTGTTAAATTCACTGTTGCATAATAGCACAGGAGGAGCAACCAAGAGCAAACCAGGCAAATCCACAGCAATTTACTGCTTTGTAACCCAAACCAGCACTTTAAATTCAGCTTAAAAAAAGAGAGGAAGCACTACTGTAGATGGACAAAACAAAAACAAAAGTAATTTCTTTGTGGAAATATATACTTAGTAAGCAGACTGCTACGACTTGCCATTTTTGGATGAAGCCTCTGGTGAAGAAAACTGCCGAGAAATAAGGCCCAAGGCACTGTTGCCACTTGAGCACTGCAAAAACGTCACACTGAAGGCAACCGCCTAGTCAACCACAGGCAGAAAAAAGGAATTATGGAATGTAACCAGACTTGTAACCAAAACCAAGCAACAAAATGGCAAACACTACCCCTAAAGAAATAAAAGCACATTTTTTGCTACAGTCCTTATTTTTTATTATACTAGAAAATGCTGAATATGATGGTGCATTTTTTTTAGTTCTGCTAGATAATTATCATGACAGGTCAGGCTGGAATATGCTAAAATACCTCCAAGCTGAATTCTCAAGTTTTAACTATATAAAGGATCTTACTTTAAATGTGTTATGTATGTAAAGAAAAGCTTAAAACAACACATTATGTATTTAAATAACATACTGAACAAATGAAAAGTTTTCTGTAGTAAGTAAAACCAGATTTAGTGTTTCTTTTCACCATGCTCTACAAGATTTTAGAGGTAGTAGATATTATCCTCCCACACCTCATTGTTATTCGCAGGTGAGTAGGTGGAAAACCAGCTTTCCTACATTTTAACTCCCAGCTGGTTTGTCACTGAATTGATTTCTCTTCATTCTGTGTGAATGAAATAGTTATTGAACTAACCTAATGAACAACATGAAGAAATACTTTCTCTGCATCTGCAGAGAAGAGCAGTGTTTTCAAAAAAACAGTTAATTCTGAAGCAAACTCTAATTCTGGTGCTTAACCTTTAGTAGTTCTGTGGTGTGGCTCCTCTTGAAACCCCAGTAGCACATCCTTCATCTAGATTTAATAACAAGAACTACTGAAAAATCTGGATATGCATGATAAAGCATCTGAAAACATGCTGTATTAGGATACATGATAGATTATGCATGTGTTACATTATCACACATCCAGCAAACAGGATTATCACCAGTGAGATCCCTAGCAGTAATTGAGCAGTTCTGTACAACACAAGAGAAGGAGATGGATGTGTAACTGTAGAAGAGTAGAGGCTTCCAACTTAGTCAGCACAAAGTCCTAGGAAACCTGGGTCAGCATTGAGCATGATTTGAGCATGGAGTTGGACTACATGACCTCATGGCTTACCTTCAATTTGAGCGGTCCTATGATTACATCAAGCCTGAGGTTTCATGTAAGGGAAAATGCTTAATCTGGTCAAGGACTGTGAAATCTCTTCCTTGTTTGCAAAAGACTCATATATTTTGAATGACTCTAGCTGATCACACAATTTTAGACACTTCTGAACTGTTTTCACAATTTACTGAAGGACTCTTCCTGTGATCATTAGATGTTTAATCTTCCCATGAGGAAACTGGTGAACAGACACTGTAGCAACAGTACTTTGTTTTGTACATGTGTCTCCCTGCTGGAAGGACTTCAAATGTGTTATTCAACTTGGAGGAAAAAAAGGAGTCAGGGGACACAAACCAACTGAAATTTGAGGTTAAAATTGTATACTAGACTATCACTAAGAGGCACTCGGTAGCATCTGGCTGCTATTTTATATGCTTATACAGAAACAAGCAAAAAAAAAATATCAAACCCTATCCAAATCGTGTCACCCATGAAAATCTGAAGATCATTCTGTGGTTGCAAGATCTGTAACTTAACAGGCTCAATTCACCCATTAGAAGAGAAGCTATCATGCATGTTTAGGCATGTATCTGTTCCTTACACTCAGAAAGAGCAAAGCCAAGTAGCTGGTTCTTTCATTGCCACTTTCTGTTTAAACAGGTCAGGAAGCTCTTACACACACACACCTACATACCAATACTGCCTTTTAAACCTCTCTGGTGATTGTTCAAAATCTGTTTCCATCTCCAAGAAACCAAAAGACATGGAAATCAATAGTTTTGTCTTTTATATGTAATTTTACAGTCCACTGTTTCCCAGTCATACAAAGAATTTTTACTCTCACCCTGTGTCCAGCTTTTGGTTCACATTAAAGGGATGCTATCCATACTTTGGTGAGGTCCTAATGGAATTTTTTTCCTGGATCCTTCTAAGTCTTGGTGTCAGCAGACTAACACCAATTCAGCTTTTAACCAAGATGCATAATATTGATAAAAAATTATCACTTCAGTATTAGCAAGGCAAGTTGCATGTGAAATGCAGCACTAATGTATTTTCTTGAAAAGACTTATTAAAGTGTTGCAGGTCTTTTGCAGTCTTTCCAATGGCTAATGGTATATTATGAAAGGGCTTATCAACTGAGGAATATTTTAAGGACTTGCATTCCCATAGGTTGTTGTTCACATCTGTGGGCAATATAGACAAGACACTAACAAACTAGAATGCAATTTTCTTTTCACTTTGTCAAGTCTTCTGTCAATTAAAATGTAGAAGGCAAGATACAGATGCAATCACAGTTATTTTCTCTGTTGATGGTAAAGACTGAAATCAAAGCTTTGGTTTGTCTTAGGATATTGGAGTCTTCCAGTTTAACACCTTAGACATGTACACTCCATTGCTCCTTAAAACTAGAGACGGAACTCTAAATCTTAATGCCTGTTTATGGCACCATAATTACATTTACTGTGGCCTGCAGAGATAAATTCAGATAGAAGAGACAATAAGAACAAGGAGACTGTGGTAGAAGGACTGTTGCTACCTTTCTCCTGACAACAAATTCTCCTCTACATAACCTACATATACTCCACAAACAAGATTCAGCCATTGTCATTATATGTGCTATTTCGGTTTTTTTTCTCCTTTACTTGGCCCTGTAGAAAATTCTGGATAGATTTCACAAGTATGCAATGTTCTTTGAGCTTTCTACTTGTGCTGGTTTTGGGTGGGATGGAGTTCATCTCCTTCATAGTAGCTAGTATGGGACTACGTTTTGTATTTGTGCTGAAAAGTGTTGATAATAGATGTTCTCATTATCACTGAGCAGTGCTTGTACCAAGTCTTTTTCTGTTGCTTACAGCACCAACAAGGAGCTGGGGGCACACAAGAATTTCGGAGGGGACATAGTTGGAACAGCTGATCCAAACAGACCAAATGGATATTACACACCCTATATAAAGCTGGCGGAAGAGGGGTTTGTTCAGAGTGATGGCATTTGTCTTCCCATGTAACCATGACTGGTGACAGAGTCCTGCTTTCCAGATGAATGATGAACACCTGCCTGCCCAGGCACAATGGTGAACAAATTCCTCATTTTGCTTTGCTTATGTGTACCCCTTTTGCTTTTCCAATTGAACTGTCTTTATCTCAACCCACGAGTTTTCTCACTTTTACTCTCCTGATTCTCTCCCCTATCCCACCACAGGGGGAATGAGCAAGCAGTTGCATGGGGCTCTGTTGCTGGCCAGGGTTAAATCATGTCGCTACTCCACTAGTGCTGGTGGTTACCTTACTTTAACTGAAGCAACGTTTCTGAAAAAGATAATTTTTCTAAGCATATGTGGCATGAAATGAATATGCAAAGTCTACATGAAGGACTTTCAGATAAGTCACAGTGAAGGGCCATAACTAATCTCTGCATGTACTGCCAGGTAAAATTACATTGGTGTTTTGTGGGGGGTTTTATTACTTTTCTACTGGATGTTCAGAACATCTAATAAAGTATCCTACATATTAAGATATTAAGTATTCTGTATTGAAGTTAAATAATATTGTATTACTGCTTTATTCAAAGAAACTGAAGAAAAATTACAGCTAGTATTTCAGCAATCTCTACAATCATTTAACATTTACAGCTTGGACTTTAAACGAAACTAAAAAGGAAACCTACTAGAACTCATGGCACAAAGCAGTGAAAAATCATATTTCATTTTACCTCATGACATCATCCAGTGAAGAAAGAATAGCTAATTTTTATAAATGTCACATTTTATAGATAAACTGAAGTCCAGAGAATTTACTAACTCTCCTATGATGATACCTTAAAACTCAGGACATTCTGAAAGGAGAAGACAGTCAAAATTCTTGACTCAACAAGACTCATTAAATAATCCTTTTGACTTTGATAGAAGGCAGTTGGCAGAAATTCTTCAGGATTTTATTATCTCACTCCTTTATAGACTTCTGTGAATGGTCATAGTTAAATATAGACTCACACATTTCTAACTAAACACCACTTACATCTTTCTCTTGCTGATAAAGCAATGCCCATATGAAAAGTCTATCATGGGAAAAAAATTACTTTCAGTTACAGACCTTGGCAACAAGCAGAAAAATTTAAATGAGCGCTTCAGTTTGTCTGTTTACCAGATTAAACAGGTATTTCTAAATCACATCTCATTCATGGAAGAAAGCCTTCATCCAGCCTCGGTCTAATTTTGTATGCCTTGAATCTTCAATCTCATGTCTATACATACAAAGTGAAGACAAGATGCAAGCAATATCAAATGATAATGAGGTGCACTCATTTTACTAAGATGCAAATGGCAAAACGGTGCAAGACAGAGGCCTTAAAACTGGATGAATATGCACAGAAATTCAAGCAGTAACGAAGCTACACCCTCATTTGGAAAACAGTAGAACAATACAACTAGCATAATTTTCAAAGTAAAACTGTCAGAAGCAAATCTGGACTATGATTAATCAAGAACATAAACACCTAAAATTCTTTCACTACCATGATTGTTTACTCCTAATTAAGCAGATAATTTTTTCACACTCCATTTGCAGCAACATCTTCTGTTTGAAGTGTTGTAAAGATGTTGTGTTTGTCCAACACAAACACTTGTAAATTTCACTTTTTGATGGTTCTACACTTTGATCAATTCAGTTCCTTTTATGACTTCAAGAAAACTGGCTTTTAGAGATTTATGCGATTTCCCAAGAACTGGCCATATTAAACACTTGATGACCACTAACTTTGCCTCTTTACATTGTTGTCGCATGTCACAGTTGAGGCAAGATACAAATAAAGCTGTGGAAAAGTCAAAGGATAAATATCAGTATTACTTCCTTTTGTTGCTGTGGTTCTTTATAAAATACTTGGACATATTTGCTGAATGGAAAATGTCTGAAGCGCAGTTTGTTCATGGACCAGCAAGAAAATGAAGAGGGAAGGAAGGATGTTTATAACGGAAGTAGGTCTGACAGCTGGTAGCTTCAAGCCCAAATCAGATTAATCCCTTGGGATGCAGATTTTCAAGTGATAAAAATTTGGAAGCCACTGTTATATGATTATAGATTCAAATGGCAGCCACTCTCAAAATCAGGTGTATCTGGAAGCCATCTACTGTGTTTAGCTGGCATTCTGCAGGAGCAGATACACCTTATCTGAGTGTAAAGAGTAAATGCAGTTTTCCAGGGCTGGGTCCAGCATAGGATGAACCAAGCAGTAGCACAGAGTAAAAAGCTGATACCAAAACTAACTCTCTGATTCTGTAAGTTATTAGCGCTTGTTCATGCCTTTTAAATATTTTTCTAACAGAAAACTTTACAGCTTTAGATCTTCTTTTTAGACCATTTGCTTTAATTAAGTCAAAGAGCTTTTTAGGCCACATAGCTGAAGGAGATACTTGGGAATTATTCAGAAAATATTCATTTCAAGCTCTGGGATGGAAATGTGAAAAGTGCACACATAATAAAACATGCTTGGAAAACATTTTTCGTGAGAAAAAGTGTAAGCCATAAACTCTTATTCTCCCCATAGAAAAGTGTTAATTAACGAGATGACTGAAAACCATAAACATAAAATATAAATTAAAAAAACAAAAACCCCAAAGGAGATTGTGAATTAACTTGACACATTCCACTTCACTACATGAATGCAATACTTTTCGTTGTATATGCCACATCCTCCTTTCTTTTATAATCATAAGTACATACATACATAGTCTCTCTTACGTATCACTAAACCTTTAGGCCAGGACTGGCATTGCCTTTTGTCCTGTGTACTCCACAGCTATGAAAGCTGAACATCCTCATGGGCTGTCCCAGTTGGACACCATGGGCTGCCTTTACAAGCAGGGAGAGGAAGGCATGCAGCCCAACTTGCTGCCATGAAGGTAGGCACCCATAAAACCAGGGAGCAGGTTGCCTGTAGACCAGGTTTGGCTGTGAGGCCTCAGCAATCTGCCCCCGACCGCCCCTGTTTCCCCCCACCAAGGAAGAGAGGGAGCTGCACGCCTCTGCCTTCAGGCCAAGTCTCACCTGCAGGCCACCCCTCTAGCATCGTGCCAACCAGCAACTACAGCAGCAACAAAACAGGGCCCCGTACAAGTTCCAGATGTACATAGGCTTAAGCATTTACATAACCACAGACTACAAAATACGCTAATAAATAAGGGTACACACAAAATTCAGGATCAAGAAGGCTGCCAGAATAATGCATTCCTCTCCAAAGCATGCACACAGCCACCTCAGCCCAGCTTTTGAGATGGATCCTTCAGGCAGAAGGGCCCAGATCAGGAAATCAGAGACTTGATCCATGAGGATCTGGGACTGTCAAAATACTGGTGATGCCTCTTTGCAATCTCCTTCGCTGCAACTCACTGATCCTTTATGAATTTTCAAATAAATAATGAATATTAGGAGAAAAAATTGTCCAGCACAGTGAAGCAATAATCCACGGACATGAAACGCATTCCGCATTTCTCTCCCCATTCAACTCTGCAGCTACATGAAGACAGTAGCACAGTAAACAAGCCTCCTCCTCCTCAACACACTTCAACTCATTCTTCCCACACACAGCTGCCACTATCATGCATATTTCAAAGCCTCCATCTGGGCTTGACAACTGTACCTTCTTTTCTTCCAGCCAACAGAAATACACTTCCTACTCAAACAGCCATGGATGATATTGCACTGTTGTTTTTTTTTCAGAAAAGAAGCTGTTCCACAAGTAGGTCATGTGGGTGGAAGCCTCCATGCTAACCTACATGTTCACTGTTAGAGCTACCCTATATTCGCTTTTCCCTCTTTCCAGTTAGAAACTATCTTCAGGCAGCATGTGAAGATTAGTGGTACTTGTCCAGGCTGCTGAATGCCTAGTTCTGCATAAACACCTACTGCTCACACAGGGATTGACTTCACAGTATACACCCAGTAGGTTCAACATTTCCCAGAGATTATTCATTTATGCCACATATGCTATGCAGTGCAGGTACACCTCCCTCTGTCCAGAAATATGTCCATAATCCCCACAGCTGTTGCAGACTGAGGATGCCCTGAACTCAGCATGCACAGGAGTAGATCTCCAGTTTGGGGTCTTATCTTTTTCTCCTGAAGTCAACTCTCCCTGTTTGGAGCTATGCCTGTTGATGTCCCGATGCAGCAATCACCCACTCTGCACCCACAGCAGCAACCTACGTTCTACCATTTAAATAGCTCTGTCTCTTCCTTTCTCTCTCATCAGCAGCCTGGACTCAGCTCACCCCTCCTGCATCATCAAATGCTCCCTTCTACATCCCGCATGTAAACACACACTCTCCTGAGGGTTGAGGGTAGAGCCTGTTGCAATACCAGGAAGGGCTGAAGCCAACCTAGGCTATGGTTCTTATCTTGGAGAGCAGGAGAAGGTGGGGCCAAACCAGGAACCAAAGTGAAGTTGGGCTACTCCTGCTCCAGCAAGGGGTAGCACCTGCTTTCATTCACACCTCATGTCAATGTCCACAGTTTCCCATCTCTTTGTGGATAGCAGCAGAAGCAAATGAGTCACCAGGTGAGACAGAGCACACTAGAGGTGATGTTTGACAATCTGGGCAGAGCAGGTTGAATAGCCAGTCTCAACTCCAGTCCCACCCCACCCTGCAAAAAACCCCAAAGGCTGAATAGGAGTAATCTATCCGCAGCCTTTGCCCCACGAATCACCTCCTGAACCACCCGAGATTAACAATGTTTTAACATACAGGTTACACAACTAAGGTAATTCCTCAAGGATATGTTCAGCCAATTTCAGTGTCTTGTCTGCTGAGCCTGCATTTGTTTAAATCATACATCTCCACAGACAGATGTGAAGCTTAGTTAGCTCGTATTTCCTAGGTGCTTTGAGATGTAGTTGTAGTAAAAGATGCAACGGCTCTACAAAGCAATTTTACTCTTAGCAAGATACTTGCTATCAGGATTTGTTCATTTCACCAGAAGATCTTCATCTATGTGTGTACTGCCTCCTTCTTGGAATACGGAGGACAAAGGAGATGGTACAAAAATAAATATCCATAAAGAGAACAAACAAGACTGATCATTGAGAACAAGCACTCTTCAGCTGCTCATACTAATATGCTTTGTTTTGGGGAGACCACCAAGGAGACCACCAACTCCAGTGGAAAGATACTTTCTACCCAGAGTACTACCCATTTTAGGTCATATGAAAACAGATGTGGCCTAGATCTTCTGCCACTCTGCAGGCACTACCTGTCTTCCTACTTAAACAGCATTTCCAGCAAACTGAGATATGGTCTTAATTTTCCTTAAGTTGATCACACAGGTTTAAAGTTTTTTTCTTTGGTATTTGTCATAGTGCTTCAGAGGTCATCCAGGCATTTTATGCAGAGTGCTGGTACACTTAATCATTTCACTGTCTTCCTGCAGTAAATCAGAAGACATTATATTAATAAAAGATGGGTCTGTTCCAGGTCTGATTCCAAATGCTGAATCCCCATCTACGTGGCTTAAAAGAAGTCCTTTAAAAAGGTCAGTTTACTCTATGGAATTCTGAATATCAAGGATATGTTTTCTCTCAGAGAAGATATATACACTTGAGACCAGCAAGAAGACGCTGGAGTTATTCAGAATGAGAGCTCAAGGGTGTCTGCACCACGACCTAGCCAAAGAGACCTTGTCTGAAAACACACCACTGAGATTCAGGCACACCATGCAAATAAGTACCTCATAAAACATGTTTACTTCCATCACTACACTTCTTTGCCTGGCAAACACCGTTCAGTCACATTCACCGAGCACAAGGACCCAAGACAGGCAAAATACAAGTTCCAAAAGGGAAAGACTGGTCAGAAGAGCACTTTGTCTGTACCATGTTATTATGATTTGGTTACTTCTTCAAAATACTTATTAATCCCTGCAATCAGGTTGTATCTAATTTTAAAAAAAGGGGGGGGGGAGATTAAAAACTTGTTCAGTTGTTTTCTGGACTTGATTTATCACATCCTCTTCTGACTCTCACTTTTATATTTCAAATTCAGGTTTGCATTCACTATCTCACACACCACATGTACAATTCCTACAAAATAAGGATAACCTTTATAAGTAAGTCACAACTGTCAGTGTTATGTTGCTTTTGTGGCATCAATCTGGCCCTTGCTAAAGGAAAATTAAACAAGTTTTCAATTAATACAGCTGAGAAAGTATTTCTGAATAACAGTTTCTCACTGCAGTGGCTGACTCCTTTGCAATGGAACTTTGTCTGAGTATCTTAATGAAGACAATCAAATGTCTTGTTTTCACTAGATCAGTCCAACTGCAATGAAACCATGAATTTGAAATACTTTTTTTAAATTTTTTTTTCCTCATAAGAAATTGCGAGATTGACTTTTTCTTCCCATCTGGAACAAATTCGTAATTTCTAAATTTACAATCACACTAGAAGAGACATTAAAAAAAAAATCCACAAAAAAAAACCCTTCAGTATTTTATGTCTTATCTTGCAACATGCTGAAAACTCACATATTTCTAACTTGCATGCATGATATGGGTGCTGAGTATCACCCAGAACTAGAAGTCTGACCTCAACTCCTGTGCAGAACACATGTGGATAATACAAAGAGAATACTTACCATTGGCTGTCAAAAGTAAAGTCAAAATATCTCTGTAGATCAAGACCTTTGCAAGATCCACAGACCTTTCGTGACATTTTATCACAAGGCAGTTGTGAGCATTGATTCCAAAAATGTGCCACGCAGTTCAGACCCTGTAGTAGGGCTGGACACCCTGCAAGAAGTGGTACCGAGACCAAAGTGCTCCCATCATAACTCTGCACCCTGATTGCTGCCCAGCCCTGTGCTGGGCACAGGAAAGCTAACCAGGTGAGTCATATGTTGAGCGTTCCTTGTTCCAAACATCACTTGACTATTTGGCTGACATACATTAAAAGATACTCCTGACTCTAAACCACCTAGTCCAGTCAGAATTTTATTTGCATTTTAGCAACCTAATTTTACACCTCTGGCTTTGTATGTGTTCACTGGACATGTGTTCAGCCATGCTACTGGTTGGATGTTAGGGCATGGAGCCATGGCAGACTCCTCTGTACCTGGTAATCCCTAACAAAAATGAATATGATTCCATATAGGTTGAGGGAAAAGTTACCACTGTGAAATGCATACTTCTCTTTTTCCTTACTCCTAATTTGCACCAGGTGTGTTTGCATGAAGCCCCAATCCACCCACACAACCAAGTTATAAGTACTTATATATGTTCACATGAAAAAAAGAAAAAAGCTTTTTCTATTAATCCCAGTAATAGCTGACAAGCTAAGCAATGTTCAAAAATATTTTTGTTTATCTCATTGAATGTAGTACATTTCAAACCTCATGGTGATTGTTATGAGACAGGTTTTCGTATTAGCAAATATAAAATACAATTGAAATCATTTCAACACCCCATTTAAAATAAATACATTGCAAAAAAAAGGAGACAGAACACGTCTGATTAGTGACTGCTGATTCTGTACATAATTTTGATTCTTGAAGTTAAACATCAGTTTTTATCAAGGACCTGCTTCTGAATTGGAAATTCTATCATAAAAAAATTGAATGGCAGGCTACCAAAAATGACAAGATTTTAACACCATAATAAACATTAGGATCATGATCCATTATGCTTAACACTTACAGATTTTTTTTTCCCTGTAACCAGGATGCTTAAAAACTTGTTCAAAAACAGAAAGCAAAGCTAAGAGTCTTACGTAACAGCATCATTTCAAAACTGGTTTATTTGAGGTCACACCACTAAGATCAAGTTTTTCTGATGGAAGACGCCTTATTCTTCATTGGTTTGGGTCTACAAAGGGTGCTTCAAAAACACAAGAGAATGACACTGAGTAGGTCTGGTATTTGGGAAGGTCAGGATGAGGATGCAGAAGAATATATGAGACAGCGAATGCACTGGGAGAAAAGACAGTATGTGTGAATGGTGGGAAAAGAGTGTAAGGAGCACGTGGGATAAGCAAAGCAGCACTTGACAGGAAAACAGGACTTCTGGAAGAGGACTGGGTGTGCAGTTGGAAGTGGGATGCAGAGCTGATACATCAAGGAGACTGTGCTGGGTAATATAAATATTAGAAAGAATGCAGAAAGAGATATTGCACAGGTGGTTTCCTATAATGAAAAAAGGGCAGAAAATATAACTGACAGCAACCCTCAATTGAGGAGCCTGACAGGGTGATAAGGGGCACGAATGGATCAAGGCAAAGTGGCAGCACTTTCATTCACAAAGCCAGAAGTGGATGAACAGTATCGCCCCTTGCACACCCCCAAAGACATTCATATCTTGCTTGTATGCTGCAGGTTGAATTTTAAAATCAAGGAGTTCGTATTCTACTGGCTCAAATATCCAAAGGAACAAGAGGTCCCTCCACCCTTTTCCAAAACACATCATCATAAAATAAATTTCATCTACTCAGCCTTGTAATTAATGGGGACTAAACAGCTTTGAATTATTTTGGCAACATCATTTTAGTAGCTTCTGCCCCAAATCACAAGAAAAAGAAAATAAACCTTACCCTGAAATGGCATATGACTTAACAGCACAGAACATAATCTCTGGAAAAACAGAGCTGTTAGCTTCTGAAATTATACTGGCATTGATTTAAGGTGATTTGAATACTAATCTTCTATAGTAATATGGTAGAATTAGAAACATTGTTAGCTTTTTAATAAATACAGAAATATCCCTTTCTAGCCATGGTGGGTCATGAGACAGCTGACACAACAGCTTCCTACTCTCTCCTGTTCTCTACAGTTCTTTGACAACGAAAACCTTAAAGAGCATCTGGTATCTCAAACCACTGTAATCTTCTATCCATGGATCATTAACTGGTCACCTAAACTGATTTAAGTAGTAGCAGGTCAATTTACTCTTAGATGTGCACAGTATATGGAGAGGCTATGGAGCAGAGTAGATCTTACGAACATTTTGGCATTTTCAAATTATGTGCAGCATAAGTAAATACCTATTATTTCAAACATGTACACAAAGATGTGTATCCACCTCCAAACACCCCAAATTGCTTTCAGCCTCCTGAACGTCCAATTTAAAAGTCCAGGACCGTCCAACATTTCCACATAGCACAGGTTCCCTTCATGACTCATGCATTCTTGGGACTCACTTCCTGGGACCTACAGGAATGCAGACAATTGGCACTTGACAGGAAAGTAAATTCGCAGTCCTTGGAATACAGCTGTAACAACTAAAGTCGGGTCAAGAAAGTTTTCACTGCATGGAGTTTCAATCTGTTTGTAAGCTTAAGTGAACAGCAAACGGGGACTTCTGCATCTGTCAGTGCACGCAGCTTCTACTCAGGAACAAGCTTTGCAAGCACCCTCTGCTGAGACAAAGCGTGCTAAGCCAAACATGTATGTGCAGAGAAGTGGTGTCATGACACCAGTGTGAGGGGTTGTGTGGGGAGACTGTGTGGGTGCGTGGGAGGAAGAAATGAGAGAGGACAATGAAGGGGAGGAAGTCTGGGGGAGCTAACACATGCTGGTTTAGCTGAGAAACACCAGCCACCCTGTATCTCCATCCATTGCTTTCCCTCCGTTTGTCCTCATACCCAGCAGTGAAATACCCAAATACCACCTTGTCACAACACAAGACTGCATGGTGCACTCTCTAACCTACACACCCCAGGTACAAATTCCTGTCATATACAGGATCTTCCTTTTCTCCCTCACTCCCTACTTGCTTTCTTTAGACAGCTGAGCCTGCTCAAGCATTGGCCATAAATAACTTGCATCTCCTCTAGGGTCAAGGCCCTACTGCAGTGCCTCAGGATCACACAGACTCTAGCATCAATATTAGCTGTATGAAATGCTTCCATCACTTCAGGCATAAGCTTTTTAAGCATCTCACAGGGAAAACATCCCTTTTGTATTCTTGCATTTTATCAACTCATACAGCAGTATTTAAAGTCAGTAGTTTCTTTTTCTTCCTTTTGCATCTGATCAAGTACATTTAGGAACATATGCCACCTGTGCTCTGCATGTGTAACTCCCACTCCTGCTGACTTCTAATATTAGCAATAATAATAAATAACAAATTGTTACTTATGTGCCGCCTGGACCAGAAGGCTTCAAGGCACCTGACAAAATATATGCAAATATGGGGGGGGGAGTAAATTTACCCTCAGGTACACGAAGCACTAAGCTTAAAAAAATACACAAATACAGACAAGCACTGCCTGAAACCAAAAATGAGCCAATCAACCCCTAATAGATAAATATTTAAACTCTCAGCTAAGTCCCTCCCTGCACAACCAGCTCAAACAGTCTGAAGAGGCTAGCAGTATTTGCAGAGGTAAGATGAAACCTCATAAATTGTTTCACTCAAACTAATTAATTACAAAACCTCACACCCCTTGTGCTTTGATTTACATGGAAGAAAGGAAGTAACAAAGGATTTTATATCCTGCTCTCCTACACATTCTACTCTATTATCAGGACACCTAACATTCAGCTAGGAAAAATGCAGCAGCACTAGTTTTGTTTTAAGCTACACTGCAGAGTCCTCAAGCACTTTGAAACAACTAACCTGACAGACAACTGCAGCAAAAATACCTGAACCGTGTCAGCTGCACACAGATCTAAGTGGAAATTATTACATAATTGCACCTTCTGGCATATCTGTTTGGAAAACTTACTGTAAATTGGATGTTTGCAAGAACAGTGGCAAGAAAAGTTGTTCAGACAATGAAACTAGAGGCATCCAGATATTGCATTCAAACTCCCAAGGGAAAATCGCATGGACTTACCAAAGTTGCCAGAAAGAGCCTTCACACAAATGAAAATCAGGTTCTGATTTTCCCCTAGCATTTCACATGAGCTTAACCTGTTTCCAACCAAAATCTCTAAAATTTGTAGTATACTGAAAAAAACCACCACCACACTACCACCACCACCCCCAAAAACCCAAGCAATTTTACAGTATATTAAAAAAAAAAAAAAAGGCTTAAAAATTTTAACTTGCTTTAGTTTCCTCCTGTCTGAAAAGTCGGGAAGTTTTACTTTAGCTTCCAACTGATTTTGTTTTTTCTTCAGACTTCAGTTAACTTTTCCATCCACTAAAGTTAAACACAGCTTTTTCAGTGGCAGCATAGTTAACTATGCCGAGTTGAAAAAATCTTGCATTATACATAGTAAGAGTAATGGAACAAAGCCTGTAAGGCTTTGAAAACTAATAACATATTCATAGCTTTGGAAAATATGGTATGGGGAGAATGTAATTATTCAAATAAATGCAGGCAAATAAGGCAAAATTTGAAAAAGCTTTCATTGGAAGGAAGAGAGCTTTTTATATTCACCCTTTCAAAGAGTGGGTCTACAAATAAGTCAATTGCAATTTTGTTTCTACCTTATATGCCAGATATATACCAGCACATGCAAGGTGAGAAGACCAGGCCTCAGATTCGGACACTTTCCAAAAATTCCATTCAGAGGAATTTCATGTTTTTCATGTGTGTATTGAAAATAATAACATCATTTTTGTTTCAAATATAAAAATATTCAATGTGAACTTCTTAACAATATTTGTTTCACTCTTGAATTCTGCAGAAATCACACAAACATGTCACTGGTGTTGATCTTTTTCACATTTACTGACTGGAATTGCATTAGCAATTAGGACTCCAAAGACAAGGAATCTTCCACCCATGTCAAGCTCCTTCCAATTTCAGTCTATATTAAAGTAGCACAGTTAGAAAAATTTTTTCTAAATATTGCATTAAGATAGGGAGGCACTAACACCTCCAATTAC
This sequence comes from Pachyramphus minor, assembly GCA_013397135.1. NCBI lineage: Eukaryota > Metazoa > Chordata > Aves > Passeriformes > Tyrannidae > Pachyramphus > Pachyramphus minor. The sequence goes on along the minus strand of VYXB01001212.1, from coordinate 6,731 downwards.
CAGGTACAAAAAGTTGCAGCACAGAAAATACTTTATGTAATGGAAGGAATCGGAGATATTTTTTCTTACATGGCTTTGTTTGGGTAAATATACACTTGGCATAATGCCTTGCGATGAATCTACATATATTAATATACTGCAGAATTGCTTGTTGTTTCGTAAAAGTTTTATTACATTCTATTGTGGGTTTACTTTGTTCAAATCTGCAAACATATCTGTGGAATGTCAGGGTTTTGTAATTTCATATTTTTCTACTTATAGATCAAATTCAATTTTGTTGCATGGTGGCATACTGGCATATTTGAGATTTCCACCACACCAATAATAAAAGTTTTTTTATCATGTGAGGGTTTCTCAGTTTTCAGATACATTGATCAAGTTTCTTTTTTTATTTTTGAGCATAGGGACAAAACAAGTAACTGCCCACATGGACAACTACCCTGCAAGTCTCTGTATGTCCTGAGGTTGATGTAATTGCAAAGACTTAAGTGGAATTTGATTTTTATTACAAATATATTTAATTTAAAACACCAAGTTTGCAATTTTCAATGCTAGTTAAGAACATTATTTGATAGGTTATACATATATATATATCTATATATCTATCTTTACTACAACTTAAGAAGGTCAATCTTCCAGAATTTATTTCTCGTATAAACTTATATGGCTACATTAACATAACACAAATATAGGGTCAAAAATACATAGATCAAATAATTTTTATATACATATATTCACAACAAATTAGGACAGTTCAGAACCCCAACTTTGACTTCAGCAAAGAACACTAATGCAGAACACCAGAGATGCTGTCCTTGTTTAAAATAATTGTTTAAAATATTTACCAATCCAGCCATATGGAGGTATGTAAGACTGAGTTATCCTCTCCACTATAATAAAATTGTAAAGAAAATAACAACATAAATAAATAGTATTTTTTTTCAAAGGGCAACAGACTACTAACCCAACTTCTTGAAGCTGTCATCATTTGAAACTGTTCTGACAAAACTCTACAGACTTTACACTGGTTTAAAACACGTCATGGTTATCCATCACTTACATACTCCAAGTTATAAAACAGAATTACTGACATTAGTTAAATCTATCATCAGAGGAAGTGATCCCAATGTTGCCTCTCTTCCACCTTTCCCTTTACCCTGCCTACCCTATTACCAGCACAAATATTTCAAGCCAACCATAACTTTCCTGAGAATTCCCAAATGAAATGTACAACATGTTTAAGTACGATTGTAAAATAAAGGCATGCTAATGCAATGTGAAAACAGAACTCTTCAATGTAGTGCTCAAATTCCACTCAGTTTGTAGTAGCGCTACCAACAGCAAATGAAAACACGGGTCTATGAGTAAGAAATGGTAACACTGTTACATTTTTATTACTGCATCAACAGCACTGTACATTACTGCTCCTCCGACATGTTTACAGCCTGAGAGTGAAAAAGCAAGCCCTAAAACACACACATAAAAGGTTCCCCTATGTATATTGTTGCCTTTTCTCTCAAATACATTAAGTATTATTAACCTTGCTATTCCCAAAAATGCAATCCCTTTCTTTCTCTGTAAACTGATAAACACTCCATTGACTGTATTCTCTGTAAGACCACAGAGATATTTAGATATGGTGATGAATTCCCTCTGGGAATAATACATAATAATATTTTACATTCTGTATTTTTTCACCCAAAAGCCATAAAACACCTGAGTATCAACGTAACTTTATAGTTGATGAAAAACGAAAGGTGAAGGTGAAATTCATTTTACTAAAGGAAATCCTAGAAAAGAATCATATTCCATAGAGTGTGGAATGGGTTTTTATCTTTGTTCTCTGTTTGTGGTAAGTTTGACTCATACAGTTAGCAATTAAACTTAAATTTGATATACCGCACCAATGGCACAGTTTATTGTTCCTTAATTATGAATCTCTTGGCCTGTAGTATTTTCTGGGTCATTTTATTTCCCATCAGCTTGACTAAATCCACATTAGGCACAAATCATACAAAATTTTTAGCCCTGCTTTCTTAAGCTGCTATCTTTGTTTGTTGTCTAGTAACTGTATCACACAAAATTTAATAACTAATACATTAATTAAGTATATAAATGATAGACCTATCAACTCTAGTTAATAGACCTATTGATAACATACCCCTCTGAAATTTTTCAAAGACAAGGAAGTGACTAAGTTCTGATGACTTATCTGAACTTAATCAAACTAAATCTAAAGGCCTTTTCTACAAAACAAATTAAAAAAAAAATGTTCTGGGAACAGACCACATACCTGTTTCTTGTAGAACTCAATCTGCCAGACAACGTATAGACATTCGTGCACACATCTCTTGCTATTTCTTTCAAGTGAGTAATAACAGTATAAGGTCAGGCAGATTTATTAATGAGCTAAATCAATTCCTCTATAGCTTTGGCTTCCCTGAATCAAGTCATGGGAATACCCACATTAACATTCTGATATTCAAAATAGGACCATTAATCATAATCATAACACTTGAGACTGCTTCCAAAATGTGGCCCTGCTTTTTGCCTCTGTAACTATCCTGTTCAGCCTATCAGAGACACCTTAAGATTATAAAAAAACCAAAAACAAAACCCCTGAAATTTGTTAATGCATACTTATATATGTGCCCTATTAGCTTGGTTTATTCTACTTTCTTTAAGGAATAAGGTTTCCAGAGAAACTGCACCATGAAAACTAGAAGCTATTTAGCCCAGCACTCCCCTTACTAAGGAGGTAAATACTTATTTCAACTCTAAGCTACTTTTTCGGTATTTATCACACACACACAAATGCAAAAGGTAGAATTGGTCTTCTTTCGGCACCCACAAGCTCCACTATATTCCAGAACCTAAATTTTTTTATTTTTGCCTCCTCTCACAGCAACAGTAAGAGGTCCAAGAGAGACTGAAGAACAAAATGCAAGGATCCTGGCCTTTCAGACAAACTGGTGCAATGGATTCCTCAATGAATGTGTATGTATAAAGACAGGTGTATGACTGCAGTGTATGCAGAATGACCTAGTTATCTTGAATTCAAGTACTCTTACCTTTAATTCAGCTACTTCAAGTACCTACAGAACTGGGTAGGAAAAATTTGGAGGTAGCTGACAAACTTGTTGCACAGAATCATATTGTAGTGGCATCATTTTCAGCCCACTTAACTTTCAGCTCTGAGGCTCAACAGTGAATTTATGGGTTGTGGCACAGGACAGTGAAGTTCTGCAGCACTCCACTACCAAAGCATAAAACAGTGAATCTGAGGTTAACAAAGAAACACATATTTCTTGAAATATTCCATCTGAATCCAGTTCTTTGTTGGAACTAATTTCGGGGCTTAGTTTGTGTTGTGAGGTTAAATGAAAGCAACATATTGTAGTTTTGAAGTACTCTAAATGTTCAGTTCAATAATTTCATCTGCTGGGGCCACCAACCGATTTTGGCAGCAACTCTTTATCTCTTCATATCTTAAGTTTTCCACTCCATACATGACAAAAAAACATACTGCTCTCTTTTCTGAAGTGTTTCGGAATCCACAGGTACTAGGTAGATATTTTTACCATCTTTTGAATAAGCGAGATAAGAATCCAGCACCTCTACATATCAAGGAGAAAGTCTGGAGGTATTACTACTAGTAGTGACAGTGAGGAGCATTCCCAGTGTACTGTCAGAACATACTGCCTGTACATGGCTTCTTAAACCAGAAAAATATTTCATTGACACAGGTGTTTTAGGGAATTTTGCCACCACATTGGAAACTGCAAAAAAACTGAGTCAGTCATCAGAATGACAGCAGCCAAAAGAAGTCATCGGCTGCACTTTTCTTTGCTCATCAAGCATAAACACTGGCATCCAAGAAAACATTACTTAAGTATAAACATCCAAAATACTTTGGATAAACAGGGACATTACAGTCTTTAACCCTGCATGAAACAGCTGCCTCATAATACTCAACTTCTGTGAACTGTGTGAGGGCTCCAAGTCTTCTGTTCAGATCAATGCATACACTTACAATGATTTACTGTCTTGTGCTTTAGAGTCCAAACTACTAATTTTTCATAATTTGATTCGAAAGTATATTACCTGCAGATAACTGTAAATCATTTCACATAGCACCTCTGAAAAGCCAGCTACTTAAAACTCCAAGAGATTTATGGATGCTGAGAATGGAATGTCCCTTTAAAAATAGACAAATGTGAAAAAAACCCAAATTATTTTTCAGATTCAAGTCATAAACTGACTTTTCTCAAAAACTGGTAGCAGTTTTCGGAAACAGAAAAAACTTCTACGTGCTTCTGTGATGTCAAAGATGAAATCTCTGTTTGTGGAGGTACAATCTGTAGCAAGAACACACGTCTGCCAAGACTCTGGCATTGATGATATTTTGTCTAGACAGCCTTTGAATGTGACTGACACCAGAACACTGCACATGGTTAAGGAAACCTAAACTTATGGAAAAGCTTTTTAAGACTTAATCAACATACAGTATTTTGGAAATGTGCCTAACATCGTCCAACCATGCCTCCTGGTATCCTCCTCAGGAGTGTAACAGTTTCTGTTCCTTCAAGTCTCCCAGTTGTCCCAGAGGACAGAAAGATAGATTTGCCTTGATAAGATGCTACAGGGTCATTTGGACATAATGAAATACTGTCAGCAAGTGGAGAGGTCTATGTGCTAATTAGCCACCCAAAAAGGCATCCGAGCCATTGAATTCTGTGTTATTTTGAAGAAGACTGTAAGAAATTGATAACCTTTTTTTCAACTACTGAAGTTCACTACGAGAAACACATGACAACTATTAGCTAAAGGACAGAAAATACTAGCTGCAGTTGGTAACTCTTCTAGGTATTTCAGAAAGCACTACATTATTTACCTTGACCTTTTGGGCCATGACAGAAGTAGCCTGAACCACGTACATGCTTTGATGGGAAAGTCTGCAAGAACTTGTCACAGACAGCAGGCTGTAATTTTTGGGAAATGATGGCTATCATTTACTGTAAAATTTTCACGGTATGACAACCTCGGTTCACTTAATCCTCAAGCAACTGTCAGGGCTAGGAGAAAAGAGAAAAAGGTGAAAGAGACTCAATGAGAATATTATCAGCTTTTAGTTTTAGCTGGTTCACTTCCAATTCAACTGCCACTAAAGTCAACAGCTCCCTCCTAACTTACTGAGATTTCATGCTAACTTCTATCAACCAATATTACAGACAGCACTGTTCAGCAGCCCAAAAGCAAAAAAAAAAAAAAAAAGAAAAGAAAATTCTAGTTTGCCTTCCAGAAAAACAAGAAGCCTTAAGACACCCATTTACAGCTGCAGTAAAAGCAGTAGTTATTGCTGTGGATCCTCAGAGATGCAGCAAATTTTTGCATCCACAAAAAAATTTATCCTGGGTAAATGAAAAATATCATAGGTGCTTCTTCTCTGCAAATAAAATATGGATCTCAGTGAACTTTACTAATTCCTGACACAGAAATTTGCAGACCTGACTTGCCTGGTTACTTACTGGTGTTGGAGTTTGGTCTCCAAGCCCACAAACTCAACCTATTGACTCAATATGAAGCAGATAGGCAACAGCAGCAATACCTGAGAATCTGCGATGAAGGTTTGGGAGAGGTGTTATTTACTGGGAAGCACTGAAATACTTGTGTTTTGGGACTTCTTTGCAACTCAGCAGGAACTGGAGAAGTTTTCACCTAATTACACTGAATACAAAGTAAAAACTGTTTTGATCTAGGTACTAGGTTTAGGTTTGCTATCATATTCCTGAACCAGAAACCGAGTTTCTCCTCCCATCTCCCCTCTTCCGCCCGCCCCCTTTTCTCCCACCTGCATTAAGGGAACACTTGCTGTGGAGGCAGCAAGATGAGGAACCTCGGGGAAAACACAGCCCCTGCCTAGCACCTGGTGTTTTCCAGCAGGCCAGCATGCTAGTTATTCTGCTAGATATGGACCCTTATGAAGAAATATCATGAAATGAGACCTCTTTTATTTCACAGGCTCGTTTATGGATTTGCAACCAAAGCAAGATCAGGCAAGTTGGAGTTGTCCGGCATTTTTTGTGCCACTGACACTTGCACCTGTCAGGGGTGGATTCCTGAAAAGGGTCAAAGGGAGCAAGGCATGTTTGGGTTTTTATTATTTTGACAGCACACAGGAGCCAGATGCTGGACCAGCAGGTTCTGGTGTTCACTGTCAGCCATTAGAAAAGGCGAAGCACAGCACAGGGGTAACGGGCCGTCAGGCGCACCTTCCCCACAGCCGCTCACCCGCTGCAGCCGCTCGGCTTTGTCTGTGCCTCTCTGCGTTCAAACCACCCGGCTCCGCGGTTCCCGGCTGGCTCCTCTCACCGCCGGCCCTGCAGCCCCAACATGTCGCCGCCCCGCTCTAAGGTCACCGCATGGCGCTGCCGTCGAGCGCCGGGGGCCGCGACGCTCCCAGGCCGCGGCCGCTCCACGGGCAACCCGAGGAAGGGGGCAGGGCCACGGCCGCCGCTGAGGGCACTTACCAGGTCTATGAAGGTCAGAAATTTCCAGCTGCCTCCATAGGTCTGATGCGCGGGCATGTCAATGGCCTTGTAATTGCACAGGATGGAGCAATAGGACAGGAGGATGGCGGCGCGCAGCACCTGGCACGGCACCAGCGCCATGTTTGCAGCGCAGGGTGCACTTCCGCGTGTCCGTGTTTGTGTCCCCGTGTGTGTGTCCGT